>WSYQ01001174.1:0-253874 GCA_011426435.1 Lysiphlebus fabarum
TCATCTTTATCTATTTGGTGCATAGCAACACATGCTCATGTATAAAATATATATATATGCATTTTATTTTATATATATGTGTTATGTACTCTGGAGACGGGTCGTTGATCCCCAACAGCTTGCTTTACTTCTACATGCATTTTCCAAACTCCACAAAATATATATATATAAGTATTTTAATAAATACAAATACAGACAGAAACATACCCAGCTACTGTCTATTTTTTTATTTTTTTTATTTCCATTATTTTATACAATTGCATAATTTTAATAGTCTAAAAAAGAATTTATCGTTGAAATTAAAAATGATAAATTTTTATTCCATTTGTTTGAAATTAGAAAAAAAAATTAAAAAAAAAAAAAATATTAAAGCTTATTATATACTCATGTCCATTTATGATCATGACTCGGTGTAATTATTGTACAGTTGTTAAAGTCACATAATTTTTTTTTTTTTTTTTAACTTTATTATTATCTTTTACGCAATTGATGATAATTAAGTTGGATTATTATACGTGTGTATATATAAATAAAAAAATAATATTATAAAATATATAAATAGGTATATAGTTAAATTAGTATAAAAGAAAAATAATAATTTTTATATTTTTTTGATAAATATTTTTTTAGTTTTAAAATTAATATAAGGAAAAAAAAAAGCAAGGTTATTAAACTGCTAATGATTTTTTGATTGATAATTATGATGATAGCAGGGTGTTATCTCAATTGATGTAGACGCAGTTAAAAAAAATATATATATTTTATTGTATTTGTTATGTGTGTTTATTGTCACAAGCTTATGTCACATTGAACATTGGTAAATATGATGGTTGACGATGATATCACGTCGACATTTGACGTCGTTAAAATAAAAAAAAAATATATATATATAATGTTAAAAAATGATAATAAAATTTAAAAAATAAAATAAAATAAATACTTAGAATAATATTCTATTAATATAATATGATTGTGATTATTAATTTAGAAATATAATATATTTTTTTTTTTTTTTAAATTATCTATTGACCTTCAAATTTAATCTTTAACATATTTATTTAAAAATTTATTTTTTTTTTATTTATAAATAATTATTTTCTTTGTCAAATGTAAACAAACTGAGTTTCTGGTTTGTCGTGAGGTCAATGACCTTTTAGGGGTGAAAAATCGACGAGTGTATAACGTACGTGCAAAATTGCATCGACCGGCTCAGCTGTGTAGTATGTATTCTGTATTTCATTTTATAAACTCAACCCCTCGTAATAACAATATATGTATATGGAGAAAAATATATCCACCCACACTTGTATCGCTGCATGTACAATATTATTCCCCTATTTTCCCTACTTTTTCATATTCATGTATTTAAACTACCACCAATATATTCAACCCCTTCTTGTCTCTCTAAAGCCCGGACCTCGTGCAACCACCAAATTTACATATACACTGCAGAGGGATAATGTTTGTGAACATGACCCTCAAAATACATATAAATATATTTTTTTTATTTGTTATTTATGTATTTAATAATATTTTTAAAAAATATATATATTACATAATATTTTTTAAAACTTAAAAGCATTTTGAAAACACCATTAAAATTTTTTTAATAAAATAAAAAGAAACAATTTGATTTAATTTTTACATTTTCATTACTGTGTAATATTGATTTTTTTTTTTATTATTACATATATAGCTTTAGTTTTTTTTTTCGTTTTTTAAAATGTACATGTTAAAATTCAAATTTATCAAATTTTTGAGGTAAGCTTTTATTAAATAATGAAAAGATAATAGTGGTGTGTTGAATATATTGTGTTTTGTCGAGAGTTGCGGTATAAACAAAGGAAAAACAAAAAAAAACAGGGTGGCATTGGATGTAGGGGTAGGTTGAGGGTTGTTGCAAGGCTAGATGCATTAATATATATATACAATGCATATAGACAGTGTACATTGAACCCTGGCAAGATATCGAGCCATTTCCTAAACCCCTACCAACCACCATTTTTACCAACATCCACCAATAAACATATATATATATTTTTTTTTTGTGCAAAAAAAAATGAAAAACTACAAAGTTCATGAGAAAAAGAGGGTATCGAAAAAATTGTATGAGAGAGAAAAAAAAAAAAATTAAAAAATAAAGAATAATAGAAAAAAAAAAAAAAAAAAAAAAAAAAAAAGTAACAATAATAATAATAATAATAATAATAATGATAATAAAAATTGGAAAAAAAAGCTTTGAGAGAGGGAGGAAATGAATTGTATAGTATGAACGATATAACGAGTATGTCCCGGACCTCGGACAAGAAATTTTGCAGTAGCGCAGATCAGGGAGTGTTTACAATAATTGCGCATGCGTTAGTAATAATATTACCCCCCAGTTAGTCAATACAATTTTGTCTTTGTCTATGTACCAACTACCTGTCCTTCATTTTCTACACATATACTAATTTATAATTTTATATATATATATATATGTTTATTTGAAATGAGGCGGTGGGATTTTCACTGCATAACAACCAGCTCAAAGTCGAATAGATCAACGAGAGGAAAAAAGGGGAGAGAGAAAACTTGAACTGGCATTGGCAAAATAGTTACAATAAAAAAATAAAAAAATAAAGAGGGAGAACAAGTTTGCGAATCCCACGTTTCTAGGGGCGTTTCAACAACGTAAATTTTAAATACAGGTGGGGAAATATTTATCTTCCACTGAAATTTCATATAAGTATATATTTTCATTTTATTATTTTTCATATTTTCTTTTTTTTTTTTTTTTTTTCTATATATTTAATAATCTTATATCATCTTTTGATGTGTGCAATATGTGTATATTCAAAGCTGATGATCTTCAAGTACACATGTAATTTTTTTTTTCTTTATTAAATTACATTCTTCAAGATAAAAATAAAAAAATTTGGATAAAGAAAAAATATATTTTTATATTGTGTGTTTTTTTATACACAATTTAAACCTTTGGTATATATATCCTTTAGAAATTTCTAAGCACAGAATTTTCATAGAATTTAAATAAAAATTAATAAAAATAAATTTAAAATTGAAAAATTTTAAATTAAATTAAACTGTCAGTACCAGAATACTTGTTAAATTTTGTTTTTAAATGTTACCAAATTGATGGAAAAAAATAAAAATAAAAAAATACTTGACATTTGATTAAATTGATTATTCCGAAAATAATAATAATAATAATAATAATAATAATGATAATTTTAAATTAACAATTATTAATCAAGCAGTAAAAATAAAATTACATTAAAATTCCAAAAATATCAGATTATTTGTGTTCAAATGAATTGCAGAAAAAAAAAAAGTAGTATAAATCAATATTCGGTCAGGCATGAAATAAATTTACGTTTAAAAAATTGTAAAAAAATTGAAATAATAATTTGAATTAATTATAATGATAAACAAAGAAAAATAATGAATAAAAATTTATAATAAATTAATAATTAAATAATTTAATTATAGTTGAACATGTCATTAAGGTGCGTCATGTGTATATAAGGTGAGGGTTTAAATATTTTTAAATATAGACACAAATAAATGAATATTAAAATAATAAAGCACATTCATGTGTACATGTAATATTTAATATTTAATATAATATATATATGATACAAATTAGTAGTAATGCAACTACAGTAGCATCAAGTAATAGTAATTGTAGTAGTAGTAGTAGTAGTAGTAGTAAGTAATAATAGTAATAGTTAAAAGAGGAGGTAATATAACGTCATAAAATAAATTAAAATAAAAATATATTAAGAAAAAGAAAAATATAAAGAAGAAGGAGGTATGTCTAGAGAGAGGTTAAAAGAGGGAGAGGTTTTGATTGGGGTAGGTCGGAAAAAAGCACCACGCTTCGTTGACGATATATATCTGCGCATTGGAGGACATGGATGAGCATGAAAACCGTCAGAGGGTTGCCAACTACATGTTCAACATTTACTATTATTACTACTAGATATATATATATACATAACATAAACACATGCACATGAACATTTTCACCTTTATAATTTTTTAAAATAAAAGTACAACAATTATACAAAGAGAAGACCAACGACATGATCATCATGACAAAGACATTTGTATATATATAATATTTATGTTTATGACATGTATTTATTATTATGTATAAAAAATTTAATAAAATGCAAAAATTATTTGTACATAGAGCTAGTATATGAATACACAACTGCAAAGGCCATTTGAAAGATATATATATATATATATATAATAAAATTAAAAAGAGAAAAATATATGTTAAGTAATGTATTTTGCGTAAAAGAGGTGGTATAACAAATGAGTTTACATGAGAGATTGAGAGAGAGAGAGGTGTAGGGATGTGTTGTCGTTAATGTTGTTTAAATGTAAAAAAAAAAAAATGTATATTGAGCTTGCGAGGCCAGCGTTCTTCAACCTTTGCCCCAGAATATACCCCACTTTTTTTCTATTTCTCATCAACACTTGACTATTTTATATTCACACACACTCAATGCCTCATCACATGTTCACAGTAATCATTTAACATTCAAACATATATATATATATAACAATAAATATTACAATAAATATTAGAAAATATTATTTAATTTTTTTATTTAGAATAAAAAAAATATATAAATTGCTGATAAAATTGATTGGGTATTGTTCTTGTTTATATATATGAAATATAATTTTTAAATTACTTGCAAATACATTAACAAGTCACTGACCTTCGTAATTCGGTCATCTGTGACGTTTATAATAATTTTTTAATTTCTAAAAAATCAATTTTATATCTATTCATGTATTTATATTATATTATATTAAATATGCAAATAAATATCATAATTTTATTGTTTATATATCTATATATTTTTTCTTAATATTTTAATGATTTTATAAAATTATTATTATTATTTTATTATTATTATTATTGATGTAGGATTTATTATGTGTGTGGGTAGAAGCAACGAGGCATGGCTAGTCGTTTTGTGACGACTGACCCAGTTAACTCTATTCGAGGTAATGACCGATACTGCACCCAACCCTCTAAGAGGGAACCAATCAACCTTCCGACATTTTCTCTACACTATGTTTTATATTTTGCCACACATTGTGTACATGTATATTATACACTCTTCAATGTTTCCTTTGATCTAATATGACTGATTTTATTTTTATATAATTATATGTATATTATTTTTTTTTTATTTTTTTTTCTTTCATCCCTTGATAAAAAAATATTTATTGAATAAGTATATTTAAACTTGAAGAAATATATTGTATATTAAAGATAAAAAAAATATATATATAAATAGTTTTATTTATAAAAATAATGATAATTTTAAATTAATTAAATTTATATTTATCTATTTTTTTGAATAAATTATTATTATCGCAATTATTAACCTTTATTTTAATTTTTTTTCATTCTTCATAATACTGATTATGATAATTCAAGTTGAATCAACAATATATATATTTATGATATTAAATACTCAATGTAGAACAAGTGATGTATTGTATCCTTGAATTGTGTCTCGTTCCAAAAGTCATCGAGTTTTATAAATGACCTCGACAACTAGTATTCTTCATAATTTATTTATCCTATTTACAATTAAATAATAATAATATACATTATTATTATTAATAATTATTTATCTTTATATTAAATATATATATTGTTGTTATTATTACAATGAAATATGAGCTGATTAATATATATTATATATTTGCATTTGCCTTGCAAGCAAGTCCTCGCTGTTGCACTTGCTATTTTATATTGTAGGTCAGAGTCAAGTTTCTTCAATTGCGACGTTTTACATGTTTTTTAAAATTTTTTTTCTAATTTTATTTTTTAAATAAATGTTTTATTTTTTATCCTGTTGATTTTACGACTATCCTCAAACAATCACTAGTATATAAAATCAATCATCAATAAAACAAAAAACATAATAACTAAAAAAAAATTATTCTTTCAATTTGTTCATACCATATAATACTTGTAGTCTTTTAAAAAAATAATAATAATAAAAATAAAGATTGAAATAAATATAATAAAATTTTCTCAATGACAATTCATTTTATTCGAGACAAATAAATATTATATTAATGCGTGTGTGTGTGTGTGTGTGTGTGGGGAGTTCAGGCATTTACCCGACAAATAGAAGGCGTCTCTGATAACAAAGTAGAACAAGAAAAACTAGTCGATAGATTGACTCAAAACTGGGCGAAAAAATGGGCCTTGAAAGATAGGATAAAAAGCCACTTGTATTCATTTTTTTATATAATATAGGTATATATATACTTAAATATACTATTTTGTTATTTTTATTAAATTTTTTTTTCTACTTATATTTCAATCTTGATAAATATTTTTACTATTTTTTTAAATGTTTATTGTGTGTATTTGTATAAATTTTACAAATTTACTATATTTTATATATTTTTTTTATTATTATTATATTTTATATATATTTTTACGTAACAAGTATGATTATTATTATTATTATTTAAACTATCTTAGACAATAAAAATGGCCATGGTCTACTGGTGAGGTCGAGGTAGATTATTTGACTTTATTTTCTTGTAAAATGCATATTATATATATGTAATAATACAAGTAGGATATATTATTACTTTGTCAAGGGGCCTCTGTAATATCGTTTACTACATGGGTCGATGTATTTTCTGTTGTTTATTTAGGCCATTCTAGATGGTTGTCGTTTTTTACTATATATAAATGTATTTTATCTGCACAATGTTTTATAAAACTTTTTTACCTAATTTTTATTGCATTAATTTATTTTTATCGATAAATATCTAAATTATAAAGTTCCAAAATTTATAGTAAATATTTTTATGAAAATATTTATTTTTTTAAATATATATAATTGTTTTTTTGATATTTTTTTTTTACATCATATATGCATCTTGTGTCATGAACGTGACTTTGTATCATGAATTCTTTTTGAAATTTTTTTTTTTTTTTTTTGCGCAATCGCGAATACACACTTTGATGCCACCTACGCTTTTTTTTTTTTTGACTTGTCGCGACTGTCTGCTCTCTTTTTTTAATTTTAATATTTATTTTTTTATTTTGACTTTTCAAATATATTTATTATGATTTTTTAAATATTTATTTTACTTATAAATAGTAATTTTTTTTATTTAATTCTTCAAAAAGTTTATAGAAAAAAAAAAAAAATTGAATTAATAAATAAAACAAGTTATGCAATATTTTTTAGTGAAACTAACTTCCTCTTCAGGATTACATTTAAAAAAAAATATTGTTTTTTATACAACTTAAAACTCACTTTTATTTTAAAATTCTTGTTTAAAGTTATTTTTTTATTTTTTTATTAAAAAAAAAAAAACCTGATGAGAGTGTAAGTTTATTGCCAAAGTTTTTGGGCCCAACGACCGATGGTAACCCTATTCACAACCAAGGTAAATGTGAAAATTTGCACGTGTCATATATATATATGATGTTTTTTTTTTTTGATATATCCAATATATGTGTTTGTAAAAAAATTTAAAAAAAAAAAATTGCACAAATACATAAATATTAAGTTATTTTGCCGTCTTGTTCACCTTCGGTATGCATACTTGTGAAAGTAGGTGAGAAAGTGAGTATGCACACATTTTTAAAAATCTACACACTTATCCATCCATACATACATACAAATATTCAGAAGAGAGCAAAAAAAAAAAAAGGCAAAAAAAAAAATAAATAAATAAATAAATAGATAAAATAGAAAAAAAAAAAAAAGCTGCCAACTCTTGTTCAAATGCAGGATATATACTCAACAAAAACCCCGGGCAAATATTCACAGGTCAAAGAGAAAGAAAGAAAAAATAAATAAATAAATAAATAAATAATGTAAAAATAAAAAAGAAAGATACTGTTGAATAATCATTTAATTGGGTTATGCACGAGGAAGTGACCACTCTCGCTTTGGGGGCATTCACGCAAATCTTTTCATAGAATATATATATATACTCAATGTTGTATATATTTTATTTATTTTTTTATATATTATTCTATAAATAAAAATAAAATATAAATAAATAATTTAATATGAAAATTATATAATTTATTTTTGGAGTAAATATACATATATATATATTTTATTATTATTTATATTTTTTTTAAAATTGTTTAAAAATATATATTTTTTTTTTGTATATATTCATTATAAAAAGGGGATGAAAAATGAACTGGAATATTATTTGTCTATGTATTAATAATATACATATATATTTGGGTAATAAAATTGTCTGTATATGCGTATGATAGAATAGTTTAATGTTTAAAAATAGAGTGATCGTGTTACCAAAAGGCATCGTTGTTATCCCGGAATGGTGGATGCTATTTTGTTTATATATTACTACTGTCGTGTCTATACTACCACTAGCCCCATCAGGAAGTTAAATAAAAGTATCACATAGCGTCAAAAAATTTTTGTAAAGATTGTACTCTCTTTGTATTTTTGTACATCTTTTTCATTTAATTATTTATTTATATATATGTTAATAATATAAATAACATATTTAATAAGCCTTTTTTTAATAAAATATTTTCATTAATAATAAATATTTTAAATATATAATTTTTATATTATCAATTTTAAATAATCTTGTTTAATAAATTAATATAAAATATTTTTATCTTGATCATTTTTTTTATTAATTAAATAAATAAATAAATTAATGATAAACAGAAAAAAAAAAAAAAACTACAAATTTATATTATTTAATTATCGATTTCGATTTCGATTTTTTTTTTTTTTCATACGAAATGATAATTTAAAAAAAAAAAAATTGTTTTTCTCAATTTTTACTCATATTTATGTATATAATAATTTTTTTGCATAATTATTAATTATATAAAATAATAATAATAATAATTAATTATTTAATATACATATTTATTTTTAAGTCGGCTATTTTAATGATTTTTTTTTTGTATTTTTTCATTATTTCTTGGTATATTTTTAGGTGAATATCTGTCGGAATTGAGGTGGGAGTAACAAGATGAAGGAAGAAGAGGTGAGGTATAGAAGTTAGAGGGCAAGGGGTAGAAAATAGTTGTTATAGATAGCAGCAAATGGCCTAGAAACAGTGTGCGGCAGCTCGGTGTTTTTGACCCTTTGCCTGGCTACCGCTTCTGGGCCATTGCAACACACATACACATATATATATATATATGTATATATACATTCATATATACACAATAATAGAAGAAAAATATAGTCTACATTATTTAATGCCTTTTGTATAGTTACATTTGTAACGTTAAATATAGATGCCTATTTTTTTTTAAATTATTAATCAATTTTTAAATTTATCAACAATTTTTAATAGCTAAATTATCATAATTATTTTAATGAATAATTATAATTTTATAATTTTTATTTAAATTTTTTTAAAATAGATATTACGATGTATAAATAAATTTATTAATTTTTTAAAAATAAAATTGGAGCAGAGGAAATGTCAATTTACTTTTTTTTTTTTTTTTCTTCCCATTTTCATAAATATATGTATACTTATTTTGTTTATTTATTAAATTTTTTTTTTTATATTAAATTAAAAACATTAAATTTATTCATTTGAATAAAATTATAAAATTATATTTATTATTATATGGCAATATATTTATCGAACATGAACGCTTGAATTGCGCGAGCGCAATATGGCAAAATATATATATATGTCGTTCGCGTTAGTCGCGATGATGATGATGATGATGATGATGATGGTACCGGCAAGGCGAGGCAACTTTCTCTTCTATTCAATTAACAATATTCTCAAACATACTTCCTGTATTTTTTTACCCTTTCTATATACCCATTTTCCTTTTCATATTATAGCAAAAAATAAATAAATGAAAAAAAACATAAAATTAAAACAACATTAATATTTATAAAAAAATTTTAAATAAATATTACACACATGCTGAACATATTAACTATACATTTACTCTGATTATAAAATTTCTGAATAATAATACATTAATAATATCCGTTCAATATAAATCTAACATATTATTTATTTAAAAAATAAATAAATAATAGAAAGAATAAATTAATTATTAATTAAATTAGTAAATCAAAAATAATTTTAATGTTTTATGTCTTCATTTTAAAACTGCAAAATCCCAATTTTAGTTTTGTATTTACGTAAGACTGGAAATACGATAGTTGGCTAGATTTACACATAATTTTTCTCTCTCAAACTAAAGTTATTTAACAATTTTTTTTTTTTTTTTTGTATTTTCTGTATATAGTAACCGGAAATAATTTAGTACGTTAACCCCTATATGTGTATGTATATTGTATATATATATATAAATCTGACAATAGCTAAAACCAGGTCTAGCCAAATTCAAATAAATATTTATTATAATATTGACTCTAATAAATGTTTTATACTTTTTTTTTTATTTATATTTTTATGTATTAAATCGATTAATCGATACATCATAGTAATAATTATATTGATATAATTTATTTATAGTTTTTTTTTTTTTTGTCTATAATAGTTTTGTGTATCGAAAAATCTAAAACTTGAATATAATAATGGTTATAATAAATAAATATATATGTATGTTATGGGAAGAGATAAAGGTCGTTGGCCTCGAAGAGCAATCCAGGAGCAAAGCAGGAGACAAGTAGTGGAATTGAGGGGTAATAATATTACAAAAATAGTGGGAGATATTAAGGGATGGGGAAAGGACGCCCTTGCCCTTGGCATTGTCGCTCAATACGAATGCCCAGGGCTGTCCAAATCATTTCCTTTGCATATTAAAAACTTAAATATATTGTAGTATATAAAGCTTATTTATATGAATGTTATATCAACATTTTGTATATGAAAATTGAAAAAAAAATAATAATTTTTCACTATAAATAAAAGAAATAATTTTCTAAGTATTTTTTTTTCAAAATTAACTTAATTATATATTTTTTTTTTTTTTGGTATTTATTGATTAATTTTATTTGCAAATATATTAAAAATTTAATTATAAATTCATATATTATCTAATTATTATTTTTTTTATTTGACAATTTTTATATTTACATAGTGTTTTCCCTTAAATTATGATCTTTGAGTATTTTATATATTAAAATTCAAGTGCGAGATATAAAAAATATTTATAAAAAAAAAAAAAAAAATTACAAATAAAAAAAAATTGGATAAAGTGTTTGGTGGTGGGCGTTTACGCATGCCCTCGGCCTTGCCCTTGGTCGATAGCCATCCCCCCATCAGGATATACACACAGTCAAATATATATTTATACAGCGATAGATATATAACGGTATATGGTATTATTTTACGCGTATACAGTTACGGTCTCATGATTTTTTAAATATATTTATTTATATTTTTTTAATTTTTATAAATATTTATTTTCTCTTATTTTCATTAATAATATTATTGCTCATCTTCAATTCAAATCATAAAACCATACATTATATATATACACATAATAATAATATTTGTAATTTTTTAAATTTTAACTATCAATATAATTTTATTGATGAATGATAAATGACCTTAACCTCATCTTCTATGTAATACAAATTTTTTTTTTTCAACCTTAACATTTACTTATAAATGTCAGTGGTCCACAATATCCAAGATGAGAGAATGATTAATTAATGCAATAACTAATTAAATTATTTAAATAATTTAAAATATATATATATTATAATTATTAAAATAATATTTTAAATTAAAAAAAAAAAAAAAAAAAAACCATCTAAGTACTTGAATAAAATATATATATACCTTTATGTAAAAAAGAAAGGGCAAAGAAATGAGGACAACCATAATAGAAGAAAAAAAAAAAACTCATAATTGCTTGTAATGAAATGAAAAAAAATAAATAAATAAAATAAAAGGGTAAAAGAAAAAAAAAAAAAAAAAAAAAAGATTTATGTGCCAATGAATTGGTGGTTGTTCTGACTGTATATATTTGTATGAGTTGAAATTCTATTAAAGCAATGAAATGTCAGTATTTTAATACGTGTGTGTTGATTTTTTTTAATTTTATTTTCATTTTGGAGTATGTGTGTATATACATACAGAGAATATACATATATTTTTTTTTCATTTTTTTGTACATAAATATATATAGGTATATATAAAAGCGCGAGGACACAGGGTGAACGACCGCAGGGGCACTAGGCTGCTCACAGAAACTACCCCTCTTGGTTTATTCTTCCTTCCTTATAACTTTCAGGGTGTATTTATATGTATATATACGTGAAAATTCAAGTATGAATGTATTTGGTCCCGCGCATAACAACCAAGAAGAGCAAAATTACAGTTTGTGCTGTACTGGTATTGGATAAAGGGAGCTTAAGTGGTAAAAAGACAAAGACAAAACCAATAAGGATCAATACAGGGCCACGTGGTTATATTCAACCACCACTAACACTAAAATAATAAATTTGTTCTCAATTTTATAATATTATTTCTATATAAATAAATTAAATAAATAAATAAATAAAATAAACAAAATTATTTTTAATTAATTAATTAACCACATATTTTTGTTTAATTATTTCAAATTACAAAAAAAATTATTCAATAAATAACAAATATATATATAATAAAGAAAAAAAATTTATTTATAAAAAATATATAAATTTTATAAATAATATATTTACAAAAAAAAAAAAAATAATAAAATATAAATTTTATAAAATATATGATATAATTTTGAAAATAAAAATAGTTTTTCCTGTATAATAAAATTTTTCCTATATATGCAGACCCCTTATTCGGAGTCTAGGTCGGTCATTCACCCTGGTAGCTAACAACCCCTAACATTTTCATCCCTTCTCACAGTGACTATACTATTTTACTCCCCAATTTTCCTTTTGGTTTTAACGTATATATGTATACTTTTCTATATGTATTTATACAGTCTTTGGTATATTACTAATACTTTTAAATTTCCACCACTCAAAATTTACTTGTATGTATACAACTACCACCCCTTGAATCCCCATTTTTTTTTTCTACCCTCTTGTATACATGTATAACTATGAATATCGTGTGCGCACAGATGACGTCAGTCGCGGAATATCTCTCAAACTGCTATTCCTCTTTTATTATTAAATATATATTATTCATTTTTTTATTTTTTTATTTTTCATTCATCGATATATTTTATATACAAATATATAAATTATTTAATGATAATTATATATGTGTCAAGTAATAAAAAAAAAAATTAACTAAATAACTATATAAATTCATTAAAAATGAAGAAAAAGTGGAAAAATATTTTTAAAAACTTTGCGTGATTATGTATAGTGTTTGTTTGTTTATTAATTTTAATTTGTCATTATAAAAACAATGAGTATAATTAGAAAAATAACAATTGCTTTTTGTTTTTTATAATAAAATTAATTTGTGAATTAATGAATATTTATTTATTATTTTGTTTTTCTTTGGTTTAATCGATATTTGTAATATTAAAAATATTTATGGGATTAAAAAGTGTAAATTTTTTGTTACGTTATATTGAAAATTACACATCATAACGTTCGTGTTTTATATATGAAAATATAAATATTATTTTTCCAACAAGATAATTAAGGTGCGTGCAAACATAATATTTTCCGCATTTAAATTTATATTTTAATTTTTTTTTAATCTCACTATTTAAAACTTTTTGCTTGTTGCATTTTTTTTTTTTTATATTTATTCTATTTATTTTTATAGACTGCATAGAGTTAAACATGATCAGTGGTTACGTTTGAATATATTTCAAAGAGAAAGTTTGTGTGTGACCTCAGTCAGAGGATTCTCTCACAACACAGAGTAGAGCATACTGTATTTATTATTTTATTTTTTAATTCAACAAGAGTTTTTTTATTGAACAATCAAACAATATATTGACTCTAAAAAACCCCAATACATATTTAAAAATAATAGTAAATTAATATTCATTAAAATTTAAATTAGTTTATCAAACAATGTTTTTTTCTTTTTTTAAAAAAAACATTGTTTAATTTCTTTGATGTATTTTATTTGTGGTATATTAATTCAAATTTTATAAATATGTTTTTAAATATATCATTATTCACGGAATTAAAAAAAATTTGATAAACTCACCCTTATGTTGCAGCTGACGTTGAAAATTTTAGTTTTTTGTGTTGACTTGTCCAATTTAAATTTTTACATCATCTGCAACAATAATTAATATAAAAATTATAAAAATATCAAATACAATATTAACAACATTCAATGACCCCAATTTTTCATTGCTAAAAACATAAATTAACACATAAAACTATAATTATCATTAATTTATTTGACCTGTAAATTTGTAATATCATATTTTTCAACGTAACATTTTGTGTTTATCATTAGAGCCAAATTTCTAAAGTCAATTAGAGATTCAAGTTTGTCATTTAATAACTAAATTAACTCTTTGTTTTTTACTTTACCAAGGATTAAATAAAAACACCAAAAAGACAAGAGGGAACAAAAGCCCTTGACCTTCTGATAAAAACTTGTCATCATAAAGAGTGAAAGGCCCAGTAAATAAATACCACATGTTTATATTTTATTTATTTATATGTTATATGTAGATATATGTATGCACCCACATATATTTACAATTACCTTTCACACATGATTCAATGAAAAAATAATAATAACAATAATAATAATAATAAAAACCTATACAACATTTATTGAGATAGTTTTGCTGGATGGTCATGTGAGTCTCCTGCGAAAACGAAAGGATATTTTCTATGCCCGTAATTTTAAATGCCTGAATTGTATATATGTATATATAAAAACCAGTATCTATAATCAACATCTATATATACTTTTATATACATTGTACATAAAACAAGTATATATATAAATTAAACAGTGTGAGACTAGGCCTCTTGCAGTTGTGCTTAGTTGCTTCCGCAAAACTTTCACCATTGTTGGGAAAAAAAAAAAAAAAAAAAAAGTAAAAAAAAGTAAAAAGTTTAAATATAAAAAGACACAACACACGAGTGAAATGTAAAAAATGAATAATAAATTTAGTGACGGAAGAATAGTTCATTGAACTTTTTTTTTTTTTTTCAATTTATTTATCAAATTTCTATATAAATTGTTTTTTTTTTTTGTGTAATCTTTTTATGTTGCATGTCAGTAAGTAGGAGGAGAGTCATTGAAATTTTTTAATTATTTGTTTATATTTTTGTATTTATTTATTTTTATTATTTATGAAATTGAAAGTCAACGAGATTGGCCGAGAGAAAGGTCAAACTCAATGAGGAAGTACATATATATCTATATATATGTGAATTATATTTTTTATATATTTATAATAGATATATTAATATTAAATATATATATTTATGTTGAATTAATAATTGTTAACTTTCTATAATGCTTGCCCACATATTGATGATTTATTAGCGACAAATTTTAGTTTTTAATAATTTTTTTTTTCTTAATAATTAACAGATATAGTGACAAATAAAAAATAAGAAATAAATGTTTTTTTTTTTTTATATACTTAAAGTATATAGATAAATTTTTTTTAACCATGTATTTTAATGGTTAATTAAAAAAGAATTAAATACAAATGTTTTATTTTATTTTTTTTTTCAATACTCTATTTTTTCTAGCAATTTGTAGATAAAAAAAATTACCGCGGAAGAGAATTTAAGAGGGAAAGCGTGTCGTCATAAATTTTCTGCTAACAAAGTCATTCTCGCAATGAAATAAAAAATAATAATAATAATAATAATAATAATAATAATAATAATAATATTGTAATGAAAACTAAATAAAAATTTTTAAAAAGTTTTGTTGTTAAAATAATCATGTAATAAAATTTTATACTGTCAACGGTGTATAAGGGTTTAAAGGGAAAGTTTAAATTATTTTCTATTCATAAAATCATAAGATAAATATAAAAAAAAAAATAGGTCACATAAACAAAATAATAATAGTAAATAAAGAAAAAAATTTATTTTATATTTTTTACATATATATATATTTTATTAAATTTGAAGAATTTTATTTTACTCAATAAAATATAGATACACATATTACAACGAAAAAAATTTTTCATATAAAAATATTTCCGTATATAAAAATTTTTTTTTTTAAATGACAATAAGAGTTGAGGATTTACCATAATCTCTGTTAATATATATATAAAAAAAAAAATAGAAAATTTTAAAATTAAATAAAAAGCTCTTTTTTCAAAAGAAAATTGAAATAAAAAATATTGAAATAAAAACAATTTTTAATTTACTTTTTTTTTTTTAATTTTGTTATAATGAGAGTTGTTATACTGAAAGTAATAGCGTAGGCAATATTTTTATAAAATAATAGTGTAAAATAAAAGTGAAAAGGGTTATGCAGCTTCCACTTCTATTTTTCACCAACAAGTTTTAACAAAAAAGAGGGATAAAAGTGCGTTTAAAGTTTGCATTAGTATGATTTTCACAAACTCCCCCATCATATAAAATTTCTCCCTCTCTAAAAATTTTTCTATGTCTGTTTTTCTATGAATTTATCTTTCTCACAATCACTATATATATTGCACTTAGTGTATATACAAACTAACTAACTCACTCACTCTCTTTTATGCATATATACTCAAATCTATATACAACATTTTAAATGTTTTTACTCTCTCTTTTTTATTTATTTATTTATTTTATTTTTAATTTATTTATTTATTTATTTATTTTTTTATTTAACTCTTTGCTCTTTTGCTCTCACTTGCTCTTGTCGATCTATGCTTAGTTTATATATTACCCTCCTGCCCCGTAACCTCTCTTGCGCACCGTAAAGCCCCAACGTTTGCCCGTGGCCGTTGTCCCAGTCGTCGCCCTACTTTGTCCAAGCCAACTCCGCTCAGGCTAAACCGTATTATTACTAAACAATATTTAGCCGGGATTTTTAATTTTTTTTCATTTTTTTTTGTGCTAAAATGGACAACATAGCTTGCCAATAAATATATATATTTTTCTTTTTTTTTTTTCTTAATTTTTTCAACCCCATAAGAAAAAAAAAAAGCTTTATAAAAAAGAAAAAAAAATTAAAATATTTGACCTAGTGATAAAAAAAATTTAATTTCTATTATTTTATATAAATTTAAATATTAACCACGTGTTTAATAAAAAATAAATCAAGTCACTGTTTAAATTAAATTATCATTATAAAATATAAAATATAAAATATCAATTTAAATATCACAAGTGCCATTATAATATTTATTCAAATATTAAATAAAAAAATATATTAATTTAGTTTTTATGTCAAAAAATTTTATCATAAAAAAAAAAAAAAAAAAAAAAAAACAATAATAAAATGATAAAGATAAAAAAATTAAATGTCACGTTGGCCTTGTATTAGGTGAAAATATATTGATGATTAATAACGATCATAATTAAAATAATACTACAAAGTCAATGAACTTTTATTTATTTTTTATCTTTTTAATTACTGATTTATTTTTAGTTATAAATAAAAAAATAAATATAAATATATTTAATGTCTATATAGCTATTTTATAAATGCCAGTGCCACAGTGGCATCGTTTGTCGCGTTGACAGACAAAAAAAATATAATTATAAAAAAAAAAAATAAAAATAAACATTAAATAGTTTGTGAAAAATAATATATAATATATAATCAAGTATTACTATAATGCGAACAAGTGTCGAGTGAACGTCCTGGCTTAAATACAAGGACACAACAAGCTCGCCTATGCCAAAGCGTGTCGATATTTTTTTTTTTTAAATTTAATTGTGATATGACTAAATACATTGAATACAATCACTGCCTGGATTTAATAGTCAATTGCCAATATTATTAATCCTTGATCGATCACAAGGATGATAATAAAAATTATAAAAATTAAAAATGATATGAATATTTTGTTATTTATATATACGCAATTAAAAATGATTAATATTTAAATTTATATAAATATTTGTGACCTATAAAAAACTAAATTAGATATAAAATTTAATAAATATATATATATATATATATATGTGAGTGTTATCAATTAGTAAATAGACATTTGTGCTGTTTTTTTTTTTTTTTTTTAATTTATAAAAAAGGAATATAAATTTTCAATTATCGATGTCGTGAGCTGAAATAATGTAAGTTTTATAAATATTATTTAAATTAATATAAAACCTAATATTATATTTACAAAATTATATTTCGAAATATTAATTTATAAAAAAAAAAAAAACAAATATTAAATCTGATAAATATTTTGAATTTGTGTGTGTGTGATTTCAAGTACGCATAAAGGTCTAGGCCACCTTCTCAATTTCACGTGTCTTCCGTGTGTCATTTTGAATATATAAAAACAAAATACTAAGGTTACTTTCTCACTAATAAAATTTAAAAAAAAAAATATATATATATGTTATAATAAACACATTAACGACCAAAAAAAAAAAAAAAATAAAAATTAAATTATTTTTTTCATCAATAATTAGTTTACCCTATTTTATTTTATTTATATAAATGACTTTTTAAACTTGATTATTATTAAAATTATTTATTCATTTTATTTTTAGTTAATAAAAAAATAATTTTAATTTTTTAAAATATTAAAATAAATAATGTTGTAATATACATTGTAAGTACATAGAATATAACCGGATGACGTGCCTGAATATCGTACACAAAGTAGTTAAAAAAAAAAAAAAATTTTTTTTTAAAAAACCTAGTAATAATAATAATAAAAAATAGCGGAGGCCACAGAGTCGTCGGTTAGTTCTATTCGTTTCGTTAGTACGTCGTTTGTGCGCACGCCCTCGACGATTTAGTCTGTTTTCTCTCTCTTTAACATAAACCGAGGTCTCGACGGCTACTAGATTGGGATAGGTCGTGGTTATGCTTTAACGCTTTATACCAAAAGCTGCGTCACCGTTAGAAACAAAAACAAATATTATAATATACTATTCCAAGTATTTAAAAAAATTTAATTTTTTAAAATTCATTCAATATAGTATAATTAATATTTTACTTTGATTTATCAAAAAAATTATTAATTATTTATCTATTGATTTGTTTTTCTTTTTTTTTTTTTCAAGTGTAAAAATTTATTAAAAAGATTTTTTTTATTATTTTTTTTTGTTTAAATATATATAAATATATATGTATATAAATTAATATTGAGTGATGCGATGATGTCACTGTGGCCATGACACGAGTCAACGATATACAACAACAGCAACGTGTACCCTGAGAATGTCAAAGATCGGTGGCAGGATGATGGGCGTTTTTTCAAGGATTATTTAAAATAAAATAAATATCGAAAGGAATATTACGGGACGTTTGTCATAATTGAATTTTAATATACTGGAATATATATATATATATTTTTTTTTAAATAAATTAATATATATAATACAAGTAAGTTTTAGTTTTAGTTTTATAAAAATATAAAATTATTTGAAATAGTTATAATAGTTGATAAAATAAATTACTTAATTTTAATAAATATATATATATATATATATATTATCAAGGTGATTATTAATAAAAATATCATGTCCTCGTAAAAAATATAATGTTTCATGCTTGATTAGAAATGTATATCGAAATAGAGAAATATAAATATATATATATATATATATTTTTTTTTTAATAAAAAAATTAATTACACTTGGCGGATACTGCAACAAGATCATGGACAAACTTGTAAATATGACAAATTTATAATAATTATTAATACAAGTATAAAATTTACAAGGACATTTATATCGTTACCAACAATATTCATCTTTATTAAAAAGAAAAAACAATTTTTTTTTTTTTAAATAATAGTTAAATAACAATATTCAAAAAAAAGACAACGCAGCTATATAAAATTTATTGTTATCTTAATAAAATAAAAAAAAATAAATGTTTAAATAAAAAAATAAATAGAAAGTTGATGATGGTTATTTTGATTTAGGCCCCCGGAAGTCTATCGCGCTTTCACCCCAAAGAACGTGTCTTGAAATATAAAGAAAATAAAATAAAAAAATTTAACAAGTTACTGACTTTGCACTCGTTAACTCGACAATATATAGTTTACATAAAATTATGTAATATATATATAAAAAGCATATAATAAATCATTGCAAATATGAATTTTAAATAATATCAAAAAAAAAAAATAAATATAAATAAAAATATTTAATATATCTATTATAAAAATACTTGATTATATTTGATTGATATATAAGTATATATTTAATTTAATAAAATTATTATCATCTAAAAAATAAATATATAATGAATTAAAGATATCAATTGTTGATAAGTGCGATATATAAATAATAAATTTATAGTTAAATAAAATGAAAAAAAAAAAAAATATATATATATATATATTGTAGACAAGAATATGTACACAACAACAACTTCTAATATGCAATACATACCGTTGTTGTTGGTCGCGCTCATAGCTAGTGTGATTGACATTACAAAGTATGCCATGGCCGTCTAGCTTGCAGCAGTTTTATTGCAACGAGCTAGCTTAGCTATTCGTATAAACGGAATAAAATGCAGTATAGTACATCGTTTGCCACTGTTCAAACTCATATATATATATATATATATTTATAAAAATTAAATCCCCCTAAACCATCCTCATATAATTTTTTATCACAATCAATTATTCAAATAAACAAAAAAATGAAAAATAAAAATTTAAATTTATTATAAAATTAAGAAAATTAAAAAAAAAACAAATCAATAGATATATATTAAGATATATATACAAAATCATTATTTTTTTTTCTCTTAATCTCTTTGTATTTAATTAATTAATTAATTTTTTTATATTTTTTTTATTATCACTTGGCATACTTTTACTTTCATCATCATCATCATCATCATCTTCATCATCTCAATACTTTCATCGAAAAACAAAAAAGTGAAAAAACAAATAAAATTTACAGAAAAAAAAAAAAAGAGTATATAATATTTGAGATAAAAATGACTGGGTTATATGCGTGTAAGAAGAAAAGCATAAATTATAAAAAAAATGTATATATATAAATAAATAAATAAAATTAATAAAAAAAAGACACAAAAGTAACGGAGAAGAGTGAAAGTTTTTCGAACGAACGGATCGCGAGAGTTTTTGGCATTGGGCCTCTCTCTGATGGAGGAGATTGAAACCGATGAAATTAAAGAGAGATATAAATATATATGATAATATAAGTGGGGAAAGATTGTAGATTATCGAGGTCACTGGTTACTACTACAATCAACCAATAATACCAACTCCAATATTAATTCAACAATATATATACACATGTACATAATAATACTCTTGAAAAAATAAAAAAATTTGAAAAAAAAAAAAAAAAGTAATATTTAAAAAAATAAATGTATATATATCTGTGGCTGTGAAGAAATATCCACACACGCACTTGTAGTTTTTTTTTTTTTTTTTTATTATTTTTTATAAATGTACCTATATATTTTGTGGTGCTGAGTTTCGGGGATTTTCGAGTTAACAATATTTGTGTATAAGACCAACTCACACATTTAACTTTCGTGTGGCCCAAAAAAAAAACGAAAAAAAATAAAAAAAACTTTCAGAAAGAACCGTGTATTCTTCAATCGTGCTTCTGCACTCGAACGAAAGAGTTGTCAACGAAATAATTTCAAATTTTAAAAATATAATTATTCAAGTTTTCAAAAAAAACAAAAATCTATCAACTTGTTTAAATATCATATTTTAAAGTTTAAATAAATTTGTTTTTTAGTTTTTAAGTTTAAAATAGTACATTTAAAGTTTAAATTTTATTTTAAAAACAATTTTTTTTTTTTGGAGTTTTTAATAAAAAGTTCAAGTTTTATATCAGTTGATGATAATCAAAGTGATATTTTTGTAAAAAAAAAAAAATAAATAATTGTTATATTATATTGTTGGTGTGAATAATTAATTGTTATTTATTTAGGTGATTTATTAATTTAATATTTAATAAAATAAAAAAATATAATTTAATATTTATTTTGAAAAATATAAAATAAATAATATATATAGATATATATTAATGAACAAGTAGTGAATCTGTGTCATAGTGAATTCAATGGACCTTGTGTGACTTGGAGACTTGGAGGATGTCGTTGTACACGTTGATTTTGTCCTCGAGGCTAATGGAGTTGGCTCTTGAGTGTACTTTTAGCCTCGACATCAACTAGATTTTAATTTATATTCAAATAAAAAGAAAAATTTATATATATACCGTTATTATTTCCAAAAAGTGTTGAAAAAAAAACAAAAAAATACAACTAAATAATTAAACAAAAATTTTAAATGGATTTATCAAAATAATCATCATTAAATTATTATATTTTTTTAAAATTTTGATATTTTCATATTTAAAATGTGTGCTAAAATGAGTGTCCTACAAGGCAGACATCTAGGTACATATAAATATTTTAATAAATAATTTTCATATATTTTTTTTCTTATATTCATTCATAATAATTTTAAATATTCAATTAATATTTTTTTTTTTTTAATATTATTTCCTTTATTTCAACCCCTCTTGTTAATAATACATTACTCAACATTTGAACATTTGATTACGATCACTCAACCATACAACTATCCTATTTGTTATATTATATATCGCCATCATGTATTACGTAAAATTACCACAGTAGAAATCATCAGTATTTTTATAAGTTAAATTAATAATATTAAAATAAAATATTGAAATTTTCTAGCTAATTTTTTTCTATGTAATTTTTTCAAATAATTTCTATGAATTTGTTATATTATATATCAATGACAATAAAATTAATTAAATAAAAAATTAATTAAAATAAATAGCATGACAGTAATGAATACAATAACATAAGTGATGATTAAAATAAGAAAAAAAAAAGTAGAAAAAAAGTAGAAAAACATTTTTAAACACAAAGAAAAAAAGAAACTATTTAAAAATGAAATTAATTTTGACGGGACAATATAACGGAAGAAACTTCCTTGTTCATTTGTATATATTATTATTATTATATATATATATTATTTATAATATAATTTTTTTTTCTACATAAATACATTTTGACTTATGACACAACATGGCAATGCTTGCCGTAGGAAAAGTAAGGTAAGGCCAGTGGTATAATAGAAACTTTCACTCAACAACAACCAAGAGGTTCAATGTACCGATCAGACTCCAAACTCTCACTAGTTTGTGGTTATTTATATATTATTATTATTATTATTATTTTATTTACAAAGAAATCTTGTTTAAACTTGATATAATTTAATAGTGAAATTATTTTATTAAAAAAAAAAAACGTCTATTTTTAATTTTTATATCATATATATAATTTTTTTTTTTCTGTTATTTTTGTGGAAAGTAGAATTACAAGTCAAGTGTTATTAACCAGTAATACATAAAAATATATTACAGTTTAATTTAGCCAGTCAAGTGTAAAGAAAAAAAAAATTGAAAGTAAATGCGGAAATGATAAAATTAAAAAATAATAATAATCAAGATGATAGTTTGTATATTTGTACAGTGATCTATGTCAATATATAGTCAGACATAAAGTAATATGTTAAATATATATATATATATATGTATAAAATATATAAAAAAACAAAAAGAAAATATTAAATAAATAATAATATTAAAATTTATTAAAAAAAAAAAATAAATAAATATATTTATATTTATAATAATGACAAGATGGCACAAGCGTGGGAGAACGACTTTCACCATTTGCCTGAAAGTCTCAACTTAATAAATGTATTTTAAATTACACATAAAAATTTAACAAAAATATATAGAACACAAGAAGAGTTCATCTGTCGTGTGAATATAATATATTAATGTATAATTATTATTTCTAAACAAAATTCTCTATATAAAATAATTAGAAAAAAAATAAATAAATAATAGAAAAACTAATAAAAGCTCGCAATTATTATCATCAACATCATCATCATTAACAAAAATAAAAAGTTATCTATTTAAATAAACTATTAAAAAATAAATAAATAAATTATATTTATTATTTCATAGAATATTATGTATAACTACTAGTTGATATATTATTGTGTTCATGTTTGTTGCATGAAAAAATAAAAAAAAATATATATATATATTACTGGTTGATAATCTATGAGTACATACATACGTACATACATACGTACTCTTAAATAAAAAATTTAAAAAAAAAATTAAATATATATATATATATATATGTATAAAAAAAAAGTGTCAGTATATGCATGCATTGGTTACGCAAGAATGGTGGCGTGTGTGAGACTGGTGACCTACATTTATGCCAGGGAGCAAGGACCCCACATTGCATGCACCACGTATGTGTATGTATCATATTGCTTACGGTCGCGTCGGTCTGACTTTTCTCGGTCCACTACTCTTTTTACCCCTCATCATAATTCTCATCTCTCCCACCCTGTTATCACCCTCTTACCCCACTTCTTAACTGCCCCATCACTTCACATATGTATATTCATATATACATATATGCAAGTGCGATATATGAGAATCACTTGGCTTGACATACGTTTGTCCCTGCCATCCAATATATATATATATATATTTTTTTTTTTTTTTTTTTTTTAAATTTATTTATAATAAATATGTTAATTTTATTTTTTTTATTTTTCTTTACAATTATTATTATCATATACTAGTTTATTTATCATTATTGGTAAAATATTTATATATATATATTGCTAGTATTTTTTTATTTCTGGATAATAATTTTTAAATTTAAAAATTTATTTTTTTTTTTTTTTTTATGGATAATTAATTTTATGATATTTATGGGGTATTTTTTTTAATTTTATGATTACAGGAATTATGACCCTTACGAGCAGCCCGTGTGAGCTAGACAACATGAGCTTGTTTCAAGACTTCAAGTTGAAAAGGAGAAAGGTCGATTCTCGATGTAGTAGTGACGGTAAGAATTTATTTATTATAATTAATTACTATTAATTAATTGAGATATATTATTTTTTCAATAATATTGTTAATAGTTAAAATTTTGTTATGCAAATATATATATTTTTGTTTTATATTATTATGTTAATTAGAATTTTAATTTATTAAAATGATATATAAATTTTTATTTTTTTTCATATTTTTTTGTCAGACAATTATATTTTCTAAACGATATTATAACTTTATCAAAAAAAAATAATAAATAATATATTTATCATTAAATTTTTTTGATAATCATTTAACTCGAGTATATATAAAAAAGATTAAAATATAATTTAAAAAGTATATAAAATAATTTGTTTAAATTTTTTAATTTACATGAATTTTAGTAGTTCAAAGTTATTGATTATTTTTAAATGATAAAATATTTAAAATATTAAATAATGCGCAGATGCAATAATTTATAAATAAATGCTTTAAATTATTCAAATATATTTTTTAAATTAATTAAAATTCAAGTTTTGAAAAATTTTCAAGTCAGTTTTAAAACCCTTGTGTGATTAATTACAAATTTAAAATAAAAATAAATGAATAAATAAATATTACAAAGATAACATGTTTATATAATTTTTTTTTTTTTTCAACAATAACACTCCCTACATAATTTATATTGTTATTTTATCAAAAAGCCCTTGTCCTGACATGCACAAATACAAAAGCTCCATTATCACTTGAATATTAATCATTTACTGTGTGTCAAAAATCTATACTCCATTCATATATCATTAAAGATGTCATTTTTCAAAATTATATATCATTTTATTAAATTTAAAAAGAAAATAAAATAATAAATTTAAATTATTAAAAAAATATAATAATATTTTAAATAATATTAATTTAAATAAAAAAAAAAAAAAAACCATGACAGACTCGCCAGTGTCATTTGGATCAGCAAACTCACCATCTGGAATACAACCATCGGATGCACCATCACCGATAACTTTTCAAACACCTGGTGAGAATATTGCTGATACATCAATATCATCACATGATATTATTATAAATACAATGCCTGGCTCATCATCATTATCATCGTCGTCATCATCTTCATCATCATCATTATCATTAATGGTAACAACAACAACAAATACAACTACAACATCATCATTATCATCAACATCATCGACGACAACAACAACAACAACAACAACAACAACAGCAGCGACAACAACAACAACTACAGCAGGCTGTACAATAATTAAAGTTAAAAGTGAATTATTACGTGGTAGTCCAAGTCCTGTATCAATGCAACAACATAGAAATTGTAATAACAGTGTTATTGCTGGGACAACAACTGTTATCAACAATAATAATAATAATAATATTAATAATAATAATAATAATAGTAATAGTAATAATAATAATTCATCAACAACAACAACAACAAATAATAATATTAATAATAATAATAATAGACATTTTTGTCGTGATCAACATGAAAGAGATACACGTAATCGTACAACACCAACAATAACAACAACAACAACAACAACAATACGTGAAACACCATCACCAGATTCAGTATTTACTGAACCTATTATAAGTACAACAACACCAGTAACAACAACAATAATAACATCACATTTAAATTGTGATAATGATAATAATAAAAAATCATCAACATCACCATGTTGTATTGATAATAATAATCATAGTATAACAACAACACCACGTCAATCACCAAATTTAATTAGGACAAATAGTCCTGAACGTTGTGATATGTCATCGGGTCAAACAAAACTTGATTCAGATAATTCTGTATTTGATGGTGGTGGTGGTGTTGGTAGTGGTAGTGGTGATAGTGATGGTAATTGTAATAGTGGTAGTGGTGTTAATAGTGGCTGTATTAATATTAATACTAATGGTACAAATGGTACAAATAGTGATAGAACATTACGTGGAGATATACCAAGTCCATCCTCACAATATAACATTAATCAAGCACACAGTCCAAGTAGTAATTCATCATCATCATCACACAGTAATACCCAACAACAGCAACAACAACAACATCATCATCAACAACAACAACAACAACAACAACAACCACAACCACAACAACAACAACAACAATCACCAACAACAACAAGAATAAGACCACCATCAGTACCTGTACATTTATTAGCTCATCAATTTTGGACACAAAATTCACAAGGCTTTGCTGCCCAAAGATTATTAAATGGTGTTATATCAAGTGCCGTTGGATATGGACAAAATATTAGTGGTAGTGGTGGTGGTGGTGGTAATAGTCTGAACAGTTCAAGTAATAATACAAATTTGGGAAATGGACAAAATTCAAATGGTGGAAATAACAATAATAACAACAACAACAATAATAGTAATGTAAATAATAACAACAACAACAGTAATAATAATAATCAGGGAAATGGTATTGTTATAACAAATCAGGGTAATGGTACCGTTTTAACGAATCAAGGTAATGGAGGTTTTACATTAACCAGTAGTAATTCAACATCAGTATCAACGCCATCAACAAGTAAGAAAAATAATTCATATATAATACAATAAAATTAAAATAATTATATATTAAATTATTAATTTGTTTGTTTTTTTTTTTTTTTAATTCAAAAAAGATGACAGTGGAATGAAACCACCAGCACAAAGACCAGCACCATCGATACCACGTCCACCACCAACAGTTGTTATGGGTGAAGTTGGTGGTGTTAGAACAATGGTATGGTCAGCACCAGCAATGGAACCAATACCACCACCAGCAGCATCATGGACAACAACATTATCATCATCATCATCATGCTCATCAACTGAAGAATCAGCAGCACAATTATTATTAAATCTTGGTCAAGAATCACGTGGTAAACCATCATCTAGTCCATTTACATCTGGACCACCATTAAATATGGAAAGATTATGGGCTGGTGATTTGAGTCAATTACCAGCAGCACAGCAAATGCAAGCACTTAATTTAACAGCATCAAGTTCAAATCAATCTGGTTGGATTAGAAATGGAAATAGTGGTAGTGGTGGTGTTGGTGGTGTTAATAATAATAATTGTAATAGTAGTAACAATAACAATAATAATAATAATCACAACAACAACAATAATAATAACAATAATGGTGGTGGTGTGAAATCAGAATTATTAACTCAATCATCACAAACATTTACACCAACAACAGCATCACAAATATCATCACAAGATCATGAAGAAGATGAAACACCAATGATTTGTATGATTTGTGAAGATAAAGCAACCGGTTTGCACTATGGAATTATTACATGTGAAGGGTAAGTTTTTCAATTGTAAATTGAATACTATTTATTTATTTTTTGATGTATTTAATTATTTTTTTTTTTATCACAAATAGATGCAAAGGATTTTTTAAAAGAACAGTACAAAATCGAAGAGTATATACGTGTGTTGCTGATGGTGTTTGTGAAATAACAAAAGCCCAAAGAAATAGATGTCAATATTGTCGTTTTAAAAAATGTATAGAACAAGGTATGGTGCTTCAGGCTGTACGTGAAGATCGTATGCCCGGTGGCAGGAACTCCGGAGCTGTTTACAATCTTTACAAGGTCAGTTTATCATTTTATTGATTTCGGAATTTCCAATTAATTATCTATAATGAGTTTATTTTATTTAAAAAAATAAAATAAAAAAATCTACAGATAAGATTTGATTTTATCGTTGTTTTTGTTTTTTTGATCGGCAGGTTAAATATAAGAAGCACAAAAAACCAAATAAATCTAGTGGTGTTGTTGGTGGTGGTGGAGGGGGTGGTGGTGGTAATATTAATAATGTTATTAATGGTACTGGTGGATTAACTGGTAATAAAAATTCAACTGTTGCAACAACAATGTTGGATAAACATATGGCTGCAGCAGTAGCTGCAGCAGCAGCTCAACATAATCATAATCAACATCAACAACAACATCAACAGCAACATCAGCAACAACAACAACAACAACAACAACATCAACAACAACAACAACAGCAGCAACACCAACAGCAACACCAACAGCAACAACAACAACAACAACAACAACAACAACAGCAGCAGCAGCAGCAGCAGCAGCAGCAGCAGCAGCAACACCAGCAACAACAACATCAACAACAACACAGTCAACATACTAGTTCACTTATTCATCATCACAAAACATCAAATGATTCTCATAATTCACCACCAGCACCGAGTCATCAGAGTCATCAAAATCATTCATCACATTCTGGTCATCTTGTAAATGGAACAATTCTCAAAACAGCACTTACAAATCCATCCGAAGTAAGTTTTAATTAATATACCTATACCATATATTTTTTTTTTTTTTAAATACAAAAAAATCATATGTAATAAATAAAATAAGAAAAAAAATCATAAAAAGAGAAACTACACAAGTTAAAGAATAAAAAAAAAAAATCAAAATTCTTTATAGAAGCAAAAAGTCACGGTTGGTTCTTTGCACTTTCCTTAACTGCGTTGGCTATTATTGCACAATAAAAAGTTGTCAAGGTTTCCCTATTATGAAATATTCCAATAGACAGAATAATTCAATGTTTATTTTTTATTTTTCTCATAATATTATTCTGTCTGAAAAAAATTAAACAAAAAAAATATATATATATTTCCAAAAGGAATTTATAAAATAAATAATAATAATATATATAAAATTTTCGTTAGAGGCCATGGCCAAAAGTGAAACCAGCCCCGAGGCAATTTTTATTTTTTGTTTTTTTTTTATAATATCATCATGACAAGTTACTTTCACATTAATGAACAATTTGTATTTTTAGAATATAAATATATCAGTGATAAATTATCACTGATAATAAAATACAAAATAATTTCTAGTTTTCTTAATTATTTTATATATTTATTTTTTATATAATAATTTAAATAAAAAATAAATATACTTTTATTAAATAATTTTTATATTAATTTAATAATAAAAAAAAAAATATATTGAATAAATAATTAATTGAATGATGATAATAATGATAGTAAAAATAATGCAAAAACCAGGGACAATAGAAAATAAGCAACAACCGGTGCCAAGGACGGACAGTTCCCGTAGTTTCTTTCGTAACTTTGTGAAAGTCTACAACAAGGGACACTGACCTCCTCCACCTCCATTATTATAACTACCTCGTCGTCATCGTCATCTTCATCGTTAACGTCAACGTCAACTTCACCTCTTTAATTTTTATCTCAGTTATTATTATAAATTTTATATTCAATAACTTTCAAATTAATTGATTATATATTTACACGGTTACATGAACAACTACAAATCATTTATTTATCTTTATAATTTAACTAATAAATACAATGGTAAATAATAATATTCATTGTATTATTTTTGATTAATAAATGTCATAATTGGATGTATTGTAAAAAAATACTAAAAAAGCACAAAGCTTTTTGTCATGAGAATTTATTTTTTTTCATTAAAATTATCTACATGTGTTTAGTTAACTTATAGTAAACCACCTTGATTTTATTTTATTTTCTTCATTCTTAAGATATATAGACAGACATGATAATAAAGAAAAAATAAAATAAATATAAATAAATGAAAAAAAAAAAAAAAAACGTGATTCAGAGTCACGAATCCGTGCCTCGACCTCGGGAAACCAGCCTCAGAAAGGTCAGTGAAAGGCGATTGATTTCACGTAGGAAGTGTTTGGTGGTATAAAAATTTCTTCGTCCCTTCTCTTATTTTTCAGTTACTTGTACCTCTAGACCAGTTATATTGTGAAATATCCAACTACGTTTATTGGCCAAAGGATCACCTCAAAACTTTCTCTACTCGACCCTTTTTTTTTAATTCATCTCTTTTCCTGTGTCTGGTTCATTTTCTCTAATGAATATATTTTGATATCCAATCAATTTATAAACCATAAATTATATGAAAATTATAGTATAATTTTATGACTGACAAATTAAATTTTATATGACTTGAAATATTTTTTTATATAAAATTAATAAATGTTTTTTTTATTTTTTTTTATTATTGAAGGTGGTACATTTACGACAAAGACTGGATAATGCTGTTAGTAGCTCAAGAGACAGAGCTTTTCCATTAGATACAACAATTGCCATGATTCAAACATTAATTGATTGTGATGAATTTCATGATATTGCCAAATTACAGGTAAATATTTTTTAATTAAATTTTAAAATGTAAACATTTTAATTAATTTAAAAATTTTTTTTATAGAATTTAGATGAATTAATGGATAATAAGTCTGATGTTAATGAAAAATTATGTCAAATTGGTGATAGTATAGTTTATAAATTGGTACAATGGACAAAACGTTTACCATTTTATCTTGAATTACCAGTTGAAGTACATACTAGATTATTAACTCATAAATGGCATGAATTACTTGTATTAACAACATCAGCATATCAAGCAATTCATGGACCACGTAAATTTGTTGGATCTGATGGAAGTACTGCTGAATTTATGCAAGAAGTAATTATTTTATAAATCAAATTAATTTTTATTTATATATTATTATTATTAATTTAGTAATTTAAAATCATGTCTTGTACAAGAAAATTAATAATATTGATTGAAGAAAAAATTCAAGAATTATTGGTGAAAGTTTTCATATATATTTATATATATTTTTTTTTTGTTATTCAGGTATCAAATAATATGTATACATTGCAATCATGCTTAACAAGTATGATGGGACGACCAATAACAATGGATCAATTGAGACAAGATGTTGGTCTTATGGTTGAAAAAATAACATATGTTACTTTAATGTTTAGACGTATTAAACTCAGAATGGAAGAATATGTTTGTCTCAAAGTCATAACAATGTTATCGCAAGGTAAATTTTTAATTATTTATTTATATATTATTATTAAAAAGTAAAAAATTTAAAAAAAAAAATATTTTATTAATATATTACTTTTATCTTGTAATATTGCTTTCATCTTTAAGATGGAAAATGTAAGTTGATATAAAAAATTAATAAAAAAAAAAATTGATATTTTAATAAATTTAAATTTGTATAATATTTATTGTTTTATTTAAATTTTATATTTTTTTATTTTATAGGTCGAGGTGGGTCATTGGAATTAGAACAAATTCAAGAACGTTACATGAGCTGTTTACGAAGTTTTGTGGAACACAGTGCACCACAACAACCTGGTCGTTTTCATGACCTTATATTACGTTTTCCAGAAGTAAATATTAATAAATATATATTAAAATATTTTTTAAATTTATAAAAAAATTAATTATTTTATATTTTTAATTTTTAGGTACAATCAGCAGCTACTCTTTTACTTGAAAGTAAAATGTTTTACGTTCCTTTTCTATTGAATTCAGCAATTCAAAGATAGTAAATAAATAAATATTATTATAAAAAAATATAATAAATATAAACCAAGAAATATAAAATAAATAAATATATAAATAAAATACGAACAAAAATTTTGTCAAAAAAATGACAATTTTATGAAAATAAAACATACATTTAATATCTATATATTATATATTAATAAATATATAAATATGAACAATAAAATGTGTGTTTATTAAAGTGTACAAACGTAAAAAAAAAAAAAAAAAATTTATACATGGATGGAAAACCATGTAAAAAACAAAGTGATTTAGAAAACTAAAAATAAAAAAAAATAAAAAAAACAAAAAAAAAGTAAATAAACGAAAAATAAAACTAATATTAAATAAATAATTAATATTAATTAATTAATATATATAAATATATAATAAATTAGATGCATCGATTGAAAATAAATGGATATTAATATTAAGTCAAAAAAAAAAAAATATATATATATACATTATAATAATACAAAAAAAAAAAAATAAATAAACAATCGAGAAGAACTGAACTTTTATATCGAAACTTGAAAGACTATATATATTTCTGTACGCAGTCGCGCAACTAATTTTCATTCTGTGTTCATGTTGCATAATCCAATCGATATAAATAAGACTCTCGTATGTTGTGCCCATCGAAAGTCAAAACGGTATGAGCCCATGAACAATCATTAAAAAAATTAATAAATAAATATATATAAAAAACAAAAATAGCAACAAAAAATATGTATAAAAAATTGATCAAACAAATATTATAAAATTAATTAATTAAATTTGCAATATTATTTTAATTTAATTTTTTGGGCTCACCGTTATTAATTATGATATTGAAACTACGCCAATTATTATCAACCCAAGTTAGAAGATCAAATAAATCACCCATGTGATATTTTGATTAGAAAAAAAAATATATATATAAATATAAATATAATTAATTTCTCTATCGTTTTTTTTTTTTTTTTAATTATTATTAACTATACTGCCGTTGATATATCAACAATATTTTTACAATTTATTCGGATAAATAACAAGTCCAAATATTTTTATTTAACACTGCCTCGAATTATAAAAATTTTTTTTTTCATATACTATTCACAATTTTAAAAAAAATATCACAATATCGACCACATTATTTTCGATACTTATTTGTTTATTATATATTTAATTAAAAAATTAATAATATTAATAACCATCATTATCATCGTCATCATTATCATCATCATCATCTCGATAATATTAATCATTGAAAGATATAAAAAAATTTTTTATATAAAATATTTAAAAAATTAAAAAAAATTAAATTAAAAATATTTTAATTAAGAATCATTACTCACACATACATTCACACACTTTATCATTAAAATTAAATGAATAAAAAAAAAAAAATTCGATTATCTAAAGACTGCACCCGTCGGTACGTGAAAGTACGCTAAAAATGAAATGAAAATAAAATTAAAAAAAAATAAATTAATATATATATATATTATTTCCTCATGAGTGAGCACACACTCGGCCTCCTTTGATTGGCTCAATAAAATTAAGAAATGAGATATTATTATTAAAAATATTTAAAAAAAAAAAAAGCTTGTTTTTTTACAAAAAAAAAAAAAAAAAATATGAAATTAAATGTTTAAGTATCAGTGGCTCATGTTGTTCAGTTTTGAGATAACTGATATATAAAATTTAAAAAAAAAAATAAAATAAATTATTTATACATGCTTATAAACTATAAATTAATTATTATACAATTTTATGAAATTTCTTGCCTAGAGATTATCAAAATTACAAAAAAAAAAAACATTTTTTCTATTTATTTTATTATTTTCAAAGTCAAAAACAGTCAACGATACTATTATTCATGTTTTTAAATTAATTTTTTTTTTATATATAAAAAAGTTGAAAAAAGAAAATAAATAAATAAAAATTAGTTAATATATATATATAAATATATAATTATATTATTGATGATATTGATTTGACAATAATTTATTTGAATTTTAAAAAACTTTATTAGATAAATTATAAAAAAAATATTTAGAAATTTCTTTTTTTAACAATTTAAAGGGTGATTAAATCGTTGATAGTTATTGGCATTGTTTTAAATCATACAACACACAAACTTTATAAATAAAAAAAAAAAAATTATTTAATTATTAAAAAAAAAAAAAAACCTTGGGTTTATTAGCCTAAGGACACTTGTCCATATTATAAGACTTAACTACGTGGATGAATATACTTTACGCGGTTTAAAGAAAAGAAAAAAAAACAAAAAAAAATATGAATATATATAAATTGTACATTATTTGAGGTTTTATAATAATAATAGATTGATGATTGGTAAAGGGCTACTGTATTACCCGATATCATCGTACCCTATCGTGTTCAATCGGACAGTCGGTGTTTGTTACCAATTTTATGTTATTATATATTTATAAATATATAACTATTAAATATATTAATAATATAAACAATTTTATTTTATTTTTTTTTTTTCTTATTAACTTTCATAAAGTCGGGATTTGGCAATTCATTTTTTTTTTTTTTATAATTATTAAATCACGACAGTTAGTAGTAATAATTATTTGTACATAGAAAAAGAAAAAGAAAAAAAAAAAAAAAAAAATTTGTTTTTAACAGTTTAATATTTTATTTTATTATAATTATTTTATTTTTTTTTGTTTTTCAAAACTATTATTTATATATGAATATTAATTGCATTAATATTATCAAGCATAATATATTTTTATTTTTATTTTTTTGTTTCTAATTATGTAAATATGTTTATGATTTAAGTGAAAAAAAAAAAAAGGTTAAAAGAAAAAGAAAAAAAATAAATAAAAATTTACGTAAAATGAATGAACTATTTGAAATAAAAAATGATATAATTATCAATTGGTTTTTTGAATGTGTATATTATAAATATGTACAAAGATGTCTGGGGAGTACAGCAGCCTTTCGAATATTAATGAAAGGCTAAAGTGTTGGATCAGCAAGACTTAGGGCATTATATTACCATGAGTATTATCATGCCCAACCCTTTAATTATTAAGTTAAAATTGAGTGAGAGTCCACGATGATAGCATGCCTCTCGTTTGTGGGTTCAACTTTGTACATATTGTACGAAAAAAATAATAAAATTTTTTTAAATATACAAAAATTTAAATTAAATAAAAAAAAAAAAAAAAACAAACAAATAATAATTATCATTATTAATATAATAATAATAATAATAATAAAAAATTTATTAAATAATAATTTTGTTGAAAGTACTAGTCTGTCTTGAAATAATTTTACCTTATTTTCAGTTAAAAATTTAAAATAATAAAAAAATTTTATCAACTATAAAATAATAATTAAAAAAATATTCAAAAATTATTAATATTTTAGATTATTTAAAAATATTTTTCGTCCAATTGACGATAAGGCAGGACCAGATTCAATTATACAATTACTAATTTGTTAAAAAAAAATTTATAAAGAATATCTAGAAAATTTATTTAAAAAAATAATGAAATATAAAAAAAAAAAACTAATGATTTTATAAATAAATTAAAGTAAACCCAGGAACGACAGGCATTCAATAAAAAAAAAAAAAAGGTATATATGTGTCGCATATAATTTGCGCATAAATAATAATATTATATAAAAATAAAATAATTTTAAAAAAATTGTCAATGCGTGAGTCAAAGTTACCAATGTTTACGTTAAAAAAAAAAAAAAAAAGAAAAAAAAAAAGTACATATACTTTTATTATTGTTTATCCTTGAAACACAATTCCTTTTGTATAAAAAAAAAAAAAAAAAGATAATTAAAAAAAAAATTATAATTATATAATACTATACTATTAATAATAATTAAGATGAAAATTAAAGATTGTCCCTCACTTTAAAATGATTACACCGCTCTGCCTGATTAACAAAATTTATTGTTAATATAATTATTAATAAAAAATTAGTTATTGTTATTGATAATTCACTTTTTTTTTTTTTTCTTATTTTATATTTAAAATGCATTTTGTTTTTTCGTTTATTGAAAAAAATTTTTATGTTTGCTTATATACGAGAGAATGAGTAAAAGGCTGATTTTCGAAAAGAGCTTTGTAGCTTAGATAAAACAAAAAAAAAAAAATTATAATGCTTAAAAAAAAAAAATTAAGTATAAAATTTTTTTATATATATATTTCATTGACACTATAGTATTAAAAATTAGTCTAACATTTAACATTTTTCTTTCGCTTTGAGCGTTTGATTAACAGCTCTTAAATATTGCTACTGAATGCATGAAAGTGAATATGATAAATTGGTTAATAAAAATATTGAAAATGGCTAAATTAAAAAATTGGATATAAAAATTTAAAAAATATATTTAAAAATATTGGCAGAGCGGAAAGAAAATAATTAATGATGAATGTATGTTTTGTATGTATGAAATAAACCCGCTGTATTTTTATGGAATAAATAAGATATTTTAAAAGAAAAAAAAAATAAAAAATATAAAAAATATAAAAAATAAAAAAAGTAAATCTGATGCCTTTTATAGGGATTATAAATGTAGATAATATATTATACATAATGAACATAAATACACTATATTATTATATTAATAGTTAATAAAATAAAAAAAGAAAAAAAAAAAATTAAATAAACGGAAATAATATTATTAAGAAATAAAAAAACTGATAAACCATTAAACAATAAAATTAAAAAAAAAAAAAACAAAAATTAATTTAATTATAAATTAATATACCTGTAAATTTGTTTCTGTTTTTATTGCAATTTATTTATGCAGCAAATTTATTTAAGGTATTTATATAATTTTATTATAATTTATTGAAAATTTGACTGATAAAATTGAAACGATATCAAAGAATTTCTTTGAATATCGTAATATTTTGTGTTTAAATTAGATTAAACTTGAAAATATTTAATTTAAAAAAAATTTGGATATCTGATAATAAATATAAAATTAATAAACTCACCATTCATTGCAGTTGATGATAGAAATTGTGAATCAATATCATTGACTTGTCTCATATACATTCATATCATCTGCAACAATAATTTAAATAACAAATTCAATTATTAAAATGAATCATATATAATATAATGAAGTAAATATTTTTGAAATATTAATAATAAATTTTATTATTTTATTTTATATGTAAAAAGTAATTTAAACAAAAACGAATGGCTTGTTTACTTAAATAAGGACAAATAATTAAAACAGGTATTTAATTTGTAAAAATAATTAACAAATATATATATTTACTTGGAAGATTTTTATTAAATTTTGTTTCATGAAAAAAAAATATTAAACTCCAGTCATTGTTTAATTTTTTACATAAGATTTTATTTAAGAACTTAAATTATAAATTTTTTATTTTATTTTCTGTCCATAGTAATATTAATTTCTTTCGATAAATATTAACAATCTATTTGATCATAATTATCATTATAAAATTAAGCTCCAACACCTTGGTAATTAAATTCATTTTTTGGCAATTATTGAAACTCATTGAATGGTATTTCTTATTAGATTTTTTTTTTTTTGTTTTTTTTTTTACAGTTATATATATAAAATATTTTTACCTGAAAATTAAAAAATAATTATTAAACAAGTTTTTTTTTTGATATATAATTGACAAAAGAAAAAATAAAAATTTTTATATTAGATAAATCACACAAGTTATATTATTTACAAAAATTTTTTAAAATTTTTATATTTTTAAAAAGTAAAAATTATTTTTTAATTTTTACAAAAAAATAATACAATTATTAGTGTAGATTTTAATTATTTTTTTTGTTTTTAAATTAAAATTTTAATTGAGCATCGTTGCCTGAATTTTTTTACTTAATAGGGCAAAAGAAGCTTTTATTTAATTAAACATATTTTTCAATTTCTTTAATTAATTTCCTATTAATATACCATCATTATAATCATCATCATTATCATGTTGTGTGTAGGCTTCTAAAGGCACTGCTCGAAGGGTTACGGTGGACACAATAACCGAAACAAACTAATTTATAAACTAAAACTATCATTAAACCCTTAATTTATTTCATTATTTATTATTAATTTTGTTTTTTTTTTCTTTATATAATTGTTTGGGTAAACAATTGATCCTTCGCTAGCTTGATTAGCTATATTATCACAATGTTGATAAAATTAATAAATACTAAGCTTTATAGCTAGTGCCATATCAACATTTTCATTAATAATTATTTCATTGAATTATTTTTATTTATTTTTTTTTAATTTTCGTGGTAAAAATTGTTTTAAATTGTCGTTGATTAATTGAATCCAGGTGTTTATAAATTTTTCTTATTGACAATTTTAATTTTATAAAGATACTTAAAAAATTTAAAAATTATTAATATTATTTAAAAAAATAGAATAAAAAATAAAAAATAAAGTTTTTTTTTTAAATTTTTTAATTAAACAAACACCTGAATTCAAAAATACTGATGACAAAAATTTATTCAACAAAATTGATATGAAATATTTTATTTTGCTGAATTTTTTTTTCTATTTTTTTTAAATATATATTTTCTATTGTTTATTAATTTTAATTGTTTTTTTTTTTTTTTTTATATAATATATATAAATTATGCAAAAGCTCATGTTTATTATTTCGATTGATAATATTTGCACAAGATGATTAAAAATTTACACTAGACAAAAAAATAAAAATGTCTATTAAAATTCGAAGAAAGAAAAAAAATAAATAAAAAAAATTTACATTGAATTTGTTGTGTGTATATTGAAAATAATAATAAACATAATATACTAATAATATTAATAATAACAACTTTGTGTTATAAATTTCAACAAAAGTTGATTAAGTGGAAAGACGATGGAATTTTAAATTGATAATAAAAACATTTGTTTTTTCGTCTTTTTTTTTAAATAATTATATTGCTAATTCTCTTATTGATTTTCTTATTGTTCTTTTTTCGGATTTTTTTGTTTTTTTTTTTCTTCATTTAGTTTTTATATCAAAATGTATTTATGTTGTTTATCATTTAAATATTTTCCTAATCATTAATTGAATGATTTTGAAAGAGAGAAAAAAAGAAAAACTAAAATAATAAAAAATAATATTTAAATTAATAATAATTGAAAATTTGATCACAAAAAATATGGTGTAACTGTTAATGATGGAATAACACGTTCATTATCAGGCACAGCTTGGAAAAGTACAGTGTTTCTTTCATTGACACTTTGAAATTGCAATATACTAGCAACATTACCACATCGATAACAATAATTTGGAGCAGACCATACTGTTACAAGTTTATCATCAAACATGTATCTATAACCTGTTGAAATTATTAAATAAATTATAATAAATAATAAAATTAATTAATTATTATTTAATATTATATTATATGTATATACCTTCATGAACTAATTGATGAGCTCTACATATAAGTTCTAAATCATTAATTTCCATAAATTTATGAGTAACTTTACTTCCAAATAACCATCCAGCTCCTCTTGGACTAACAGACCATGCATCAACTTCTTCTGGATCTGACCACAATAAATCACAGAAAGGTCCTATAAAAAAATAAAATAAAATATATATACATATTATTTATCAAATAAAAATTATATATTAAATAATTATTTATTATTAATCTAACCTTTGTGAGGTATTTCTTGATTTCTTTCAATTGTTCTAATTTGATCTAACGTTCTAATTGTTGGTGAAAGACCACCATGTACACAAAGTACTTGTTCATCAATTAACTAAAATTTAAAACAATATTATAATTAATAAATATACAAATTACAAAATAAAAAAAATATATAATCAATAATTATTTAAACATACTGCTGCAATTGTAAGTAAATCAAAAACTCGACAACAATATTTCCATGGATTTGCATTACCATATTTCATTTCACATTCATCTGTTGATAATAATAATCATTATTATTATTATTATTATTATTGTTATTAAATTAAAATATTTGATATAATAAATAATACTTACCATAAAAACCATAAACTTGTGTTATTTGTCGTGATTCATGATTACCTCGTAATAGTGTTATTCTATCAGACCATTTAGCTTTCAATGTTAATAATCGTGTAAATGTTTCAAGACTGTAATAGCCTCTGTCAACAAAATCACCCATAAATATATAATTTGTATGAGGCACTGGTCCACCATTACGAAATAATTCTTCCAAATCATAAAACTATAAATTAAATAAATAATTATTATATTTATATTTATGCATTTTTTTAATTTTTAATTTTTGAGGTTAACCAAGATAAAATCTTGTTATTTATACCTGGCCATGAATATCACCACAAACAGTCACTGGTGTTGATACTGGTTGAATATTTGACTCTTCCAAAAGTAAATCACACACCATGTCACATAATTTCTAAAATTTATCAATTAATTTTTTATTATTATAATTATTTTAATAATTAATAAACACAGATTAAAAAAATTAAATAAAGATAAATATATTTAAAATAAAAAAAATGCAATTGCATTAAAAATATAATAACTATAAATTCTAGTTATAATTATTTTGTTAAATTATTATTTTATATATTATACATATATAATAATATATTAATTATATTTATAAATATATAACTTACTTTGAGGTCATTTTCTGGCAAATATTTGCACTCTTTGGCAATTTCAATCCACTTGTCGAGGTCTGACATTTTTTTTGCTTACTACTTTCAATTTCACTGACGAGATTTGTGTGATTCTCAAAAAAAAAAAAAAAATTAAATAAAAAAAAACAAAATAAAAAATAATAAAATTATGAAAAAAAAAAACACTGAACTTTGTGTCATCTGTTGATTACAGTTGATCATTTTAACAATCCGCAAGATGGCAGTTTATGTTTTTTCTAAAATTACGCGGGTCAAATTTAAATTCATCTGCCATGACACTTTTATATATAGTAAAATATCATTTAATTTAATATATACAAAAATTATTATTACCAAAAATTATTGTTTATCTTTTTAAAAGTAAACATACATATTTTATCAATTTTTTTCTTGATAAAATATTTACATCGATTATCATTCTATTTTAATAAGATAAAAAGTATATTTAACAGAAAATAATCAAAAAAATGTTAATGTATTTGTAAGAGAAAAAAAAATTTAGAAAATTTAATTATTTATAATTCTATTGGATAATATAGATAATTATTTTAATCTTATAATTATTGATTTTTTAATGTATAAATTTTGTGAACCAGAATATAGGATATAAAATAAATAAGGGCACGAATATGGATTTTATAAAATCCAAGTATGTAGGTCACAGGTCAGAAACATGAATACTGCGCAAGCTTCGATTATCGATTAAAATATTAAACATTTACATGACATATCCGCGTGTACCCAAAAAATAATTTTTACAATATATATATTTATGTTTTATCAAGCAAATCTACTTCAATCAAATGAAATTTCTAAAAATAAAATTTCATTTTTCAATATAACCTCAAAATAATATACCTAATTCAAAGAAACAATAAAAATTCCTAATGAAATTTAATTTTTCATCATCAATTGTAAAATGCAAAAAATTATAAATAATAACAACAAAATATAGGTAAGTATAATTTGAAAGAGTGAATAATAGAAACAAAGAAAGAGAGAGGAAAAAAAAAAAATCTCTAAAATCCACCATTTTGATATTGCGCGAAGAAACGAATACGCAACACTGATACATATAAAAAATTAATAATACATATACACTAAAAAAATGTCAGTTAAATATCAATGTATATGAATTTACAGTGATCGGGTTAGAAAAAAGTACATTACATATGTACATCAAACATCAAATCAAAATTAAAGAAAGAAAAAAAAAAAACAAAATTGGCTAATATTTCTTTTTTGTCTCTTTAAATTGAGGGAAAAAAAAGTACATATAAAATTGACATAAATTTAATTATAAATTTAATAAATTATATTTATATAATTAAAGAGGAAAAAAAAAACATATAAATTGTTGTTAAGTGTCATTGTTGTGTTAATGACAGTACAAGAAAAAAACAGACAGCTAAAAACGTGTCAAAGATCAACAACCAAATCAGCCAAGAAGGCAATTGAATTATTTTTAATTTATATATTTATTTTTATTACTTTTCTTTCACCTTATTTATATATTATATTTATATTCTTATTATATTATTTTTGTGTATGTTTTAGTGTTTGATAAGAAGACAAATGTGTATATGTGTGTAACAAATGAGGCAGTGATACACTCACTTTCAAACTCCAATTTACACACACACACATACAACAGTATACTCATATATTTACAAAGCCTCAGTTTGGCATCGTCCACTGGAGGAGGTTCATGACGATTACTCCTTAATCATTAAAAAAAAAAAAAAGTTAAAAATAATAAAAAAAAAAACATAAATTTATATTAAACATTGATTAAACGGCGTTCTGCCTTGGTGAACGCTGTTGTGTTGTGTTTGTTTGTTTATTTTTTATTTTTTTTTTTCTTTAATTTAAATATTAATATTTATTAAATTATTATTATATTTGTTTATTATAATTAAATATATTAAAAATGGCTGGTAATTCTGGTATGGAGCAATTGATACCAATTGTTAATAAACTTCAAGATGCTTTTACACAACTTGGTGTATCAATGCAACTTGATTTACCACAAATTGCTGTTGTTGGTGGACAAAGTGCTGGTAAAAGTTCTGTACTTGAAAATTTTGTTGGAAAGTAAGTTATTATTATTAAATAATAATTAATTATTTTTTAAGTCATAAAAAATATTAATATTTATTTAATTTTTTATTGTTATTCAATTAAATTTATATATTTTTTTAATTTTTTTTATTGATTTTTGTTATCGACATATTTTGTTGCTATTAAAATATGACATTATTTATTTATTAATTTTTTTCTTGACCCAGCACGTAGAAATAATTTTTTTTTTTTTATATACCTGAATGTCCAATTAAAATCATTGACTTTAATCTTGCGTCTTGTTGTTTTATTCAAGGCGTGGCGGATATTAAGTTTCTGATGATTTATTTTATTTTTTTAATTATTTTCATTTATTTATTATTATATTTGATAATTATATTATTTCATTTGGTTTATATTAATTGTTTTATTTTTTGTTGAATGATGATTTTAAAATAGTAATTTGTTTATGATGATAATGATGACACATATTAATGATTCATCACAACTATTAGTTATTTCAAATTTTTGTATTTATTATTATTTTTAATTTAAAAAAAAAAAAGTTATATCAATTTTCAAATTTATTTTATGTTATAAAATTATTATTATTTTAAATATTGATACATGAGTTAATGACGTCAAGACACGTTTAATGTATGATGACACCCCTTTTTACCGATATCAATAAATTTCATCAAATACCAAATAATATTTTGATTGTCATGTTATTACTACTATTCATTATTTTATTTTATCTTTTTGTTTCTTACAATAATTATTATTCTTGTTGATGATAATTAAATGTCATTATTTGCAAAAAAAAATATAAATTATTTTTAAAAATAATTTTGTATTATTATTTATTAATAAATGATTTGTTGTTTTTTTTTTTTTTTTTTTTCTTTTCTATTCAGAGATTTTTTGCCAAGAGGATCTGGAATCGTCACGAGACGACCATTGATTTTACAACTCATCAACAGTATAACTGGTATGTTATTTATAAAAGTATTAAAAAGATAATTATTTTAATGTCAATGTACTGATATTTAAATTTTATATTATCATGTTTTTCCTTCCTGAAATTTTTATTGCTCTATCTTACATCCTGAATACTTGAATATAATAAATAATGATATTGAAGTGAGAGTAGATTATAGAAAAATATTTGTATTAATTTAATTTTTTTTTTTTTAAATATTTAATAGAATCTGCTGAATTTCTTCATTGCAAAGGAAAAAAATTTGTTGATTTTGATGAAGTTAGAAAAGAAATTGAAGCTGAAACAGACAGAGTTACTGGAAATAATAAAGGAATATCAAATATTCCAATAAATTTACGTGTTTATTCACCAAATGTATTGAATTTAACACTTATTGATTTACCTGGTTTGACTAAAGTACCAATTGGTGATCAACCAGCTGATATTGAAAATCAAATAAAAGCTATGATATTTCAATTTATAAGAAAAGATAATTGTTTAATATTAGCTGTAACACCAGCAAATACTGATTTAGCTAATAGTGATGCACTTAAACTTGCCAAGGAAGTTGATCCTCAAGGTAACTACTTATATTATTATTATTATTATTTTTCAATATTAATAATAACAATAATATGTATTAATTTTTTTTTATATATATTTAATTACAGGTGTAAGAACAATTGGTGTCATAACAAAATTAGATTTGATGGATGAAGGTACAGATGCACGTGATATATTGGAAAATAAATTATTGCCATTAAGACGAGGATATATTGGTGTTGTTAATCGTAGTCAAAAAGATATTGAAGGAAGAAAAGATATTAAAAATGCACTTGCTGCTGAAAGAAAATTTTTCCTCAGGTAATTAATTATTTTTTATCACAAAAATTGTAAATGTTTATGAATAAATTTAACTACTAAGAAAAATATATTCTTTCAAATAGCCATCCATCGTATCGACATCTCGCTGATAGACTTGGTACACCATTTTTACAACGTGCATTGAATCAACAATTGACAAATCACATACGTGATACATTACCAGCATTACGTGATAGATTACAAAAACAACAACTTACACTTGAAAAAGATGTTGAACAGTACAAACATTTTAGACCTGATGATCCAGCCATCAAAACAAAAGCAATGTTACAGTATGTATTGTTATTATTTTTTTTTTATTTTTAAATTGTAATTTTTAAATTAAATAAGTACATAGATCCCGGGTATAGAGTCTTGGAATAGAAATCAATAAAATACTACTTATAATATATATATAAAAAGAAAGAAACAAAAAAAAAAAAAAACAATTCCATAATTTTTATTTTCAGATCAATACAAATGTTTCTGTATGTATTCATATTTACCCCATGTTTTATTTTTTTTTTTTTCCTCATTAACTTACAGTGTGTTTGTAAAAAAACAAAAATTAACAATTAATGGAATGTGTTTGATAATTGTTGTATCTTTTTTTTTTTTTTAAACAGAATATATTAATTATTATTTTTTTGTTTGTTTGTTTATTTTTTTTGTTAAATAATAACTGACATACCAAGGCTCAATACTCAACAAATAATATAATGAAAAAAATTAATTGATATTTTAAAATAATTTATTTAAAGAATGATTCAACAGCTACAGTCAGATTTTGAAAGAACAATTGAAGGTTCTGGTTCAGCCCAGATAAATACAATGGAATTGAGTGGTGGTGCTAAAATAAATCGATTATTTCATGAAAGATTTCCATTTGAAATTGTCAAAATGGAATTTGATGAAAAAGAATTACGAAGAGAAATTGCATTTGCTATCAGAAATATTCATGGTTTGTTTGTTTGTTTTATATATTTATTTATTTATGATAATTAAAAACAAATAAAATTGATGATATTTATTTGTATAACATTAATAATGTTAAAGGTATTAGGGTTGGTTTGTTTACACCGGATATGGCATTCGAGGCAATTGTCAAAAAACAAATTGATCGTCTCAAAGAACCAAGTTTAAAATGTGTTGATCTAGTTGTGCAAGAACTCAGTAATGTTGTACGCATTTGTACTGATAGAGTAAGTTTTATCATTTATCATTATGAATAATTAATAATACAAATAAATTATAATATTTTTGAATCTATAAATATATATATTTATATTTAAATTTAAAGATGGCACGTTATCCAAGATTACGAGAAGAAACTGAAAGAATAATAACAAGCTATGTAAGACAACGTGATCAATTGTGCAAGGAACAACTAGTCCTCTTGATTGATTGTGAACTTGCTTACATGAATACTAATCATGAAGATTTTATTGGATTTGCCAAGTAAGATAGAATTTTTATTTTTATAAATTTATTATATTTTATAAGATAAACCTATAACTAGGTATATTTAAAAATGAAATGAAAAAAAAATATAAACAAAATTTTTGTTTCTACTGTAGCCAAGCACTACTCCAGTATTGTTTACTTGAAAAAAAAAAAACAAAAAAAATTTTATTTTAATTGAAAGTTGGCTTTTAATGAATTAATTATTATTTTGTTTATGAAAAATATTTAATCACAGTAACATTTAATTAATTTGCACCGAGTAATTAATAAAAAAAAAAATATCAATTTTTTTGTTTTTTTTTTTTTATTTTTATTTTGAAAAACAATTTTTATTTATTTATAATTTAAGATTAAAAAAAAGAAATTAAATTCAAATTTTATTTAATACATTTTTTTGTGTTTAATTGTGAAAGGCATTGTCCTTTTTTTTTCTTTTTTTGTTTGTTTTAATTATCAAAAAGTAATAGTTATATTTTTTATCTTTAACTTCACATGTTTATAATTGATACAACGCAATGACTCACAAGAATGAAAAATAGTTATTTACCCTTTCGTTTTTTATTTTTTATTTGAATAAATACCTACACAATCCCAGTAAAGTCTAATTAATTTTAAAAATTGTTTTTATTTTTTTATTTTTGTGAGTATTATTATGTGTATTATTTATTTATTTTTTTGTCATTTTGTGTTATCCACTGACGCTTTGCCTTTCACAAAGTATTTTATTACAACCATTAAAAAAAAAAAAAAAAAAAAATCTTATTATTTCATAATCAACTATGTTATAATTCACCAATATAAACATTTATTTATGTAATTATATCGGCAGCGCGGCGGCCAGTATCTATAACGCAAGGTAAGATCATCAATAAACATTAAAAACGAATTCTTTTTTAAACTAAAATTCTTTTAAATTTCATTTAATTAAAACTATTATTTGGCTTATTTATTTATTTTTTTTAAAAAGCTCATATTAAAAATTTGACTAATTTATTTCAACTATCTTATCATCAATTGATTTTATTTTTTAATGCTTAATTTTTTTTTTTTATTTATTATTTTGCTTTACTGTATGCAACATTTGTCATTGAAAAAAAAAAAACAAAGTATTAAAAATTCATTCTAATATTTAAATTCATTTCCACTCATTGAGTTTAATAATAAATATTATTTATAATAAAAAAAAAATATACCTATATAAATTAGCAATCATGTAGTAAAAAATATTTGTGTAGATAAAATAATTAGTTTGCTTTTTTATCATCACATAAAAAACGTTTTGCTACTGGTATAAAATATAGATAAATATTTTTAATATTAAAAATATTTATATATTATTGATGATTATCAATTAAAATGCATTGTGAAGGCTAAATTTTTTGAATTTTAATTTTTTTTCTTTTTATTTTAATTTAATTTATTCCCATATTATATTTATTTAATTATTTATTTTTTATTTAGTTTAAAATAATAAATAATATTATTTTTTTTTAGTGCTCAACAATCATCAGAAAATACTGTTAAAGCTGGTAGACATACACTTGGTAATCAAGTCATACGAAAGGGTTATATGTGTATTCATAATTTGGGTATTATGAAAGGTGGATCAAGAGATTATTGGTTTGTCTTGACATCTGAGAGTATATCATGGTATAAAGATGAAGAAGTAAGTAATTTTTAATCATTTGAATTATAGTATTTTGTTATTATTATTATTATTATTTTAATTTAAATTATTTATTTATTATTTAGGAACGTGAAAAAAAATATATGTTGCCACTTGATGGATTAAAACTTCGTGATCTTGAACAAGGTTTTATGTCACGAAGACATTTGTTTGCATTGTTTAATCCAGAAGGACGTAATGTTTATAAAGATTATAAACAGCTTGAATTGAGTTGTGAGACTCAAGATGATGTTGATTCATGGAAAGCATCATTTCTTAGAGCTGGTGTTTATCCAGAAAAAGCAACAGAATCAGCTAATGGTGATGGCGAGGTAAAAAAATATATTTATATGAATATAAATAAATTAAATAAAAATATCAGGACATTTTTGTTACTAGATTATTATATTAATATCAATAAAAATCATTTAATTTAATGATAGATTGAATAATTTATTATCAGTCATAATTGTTCACACGAAATATATTTTTATTTTAGGAAAATAAACGTCGGGTGAGTTTGATAATGCGTGTGACTGATAATTTGTTGTTTTTAAGTTTTTTTTTGTGATAAATTAATGATTTATTTATAAACTAACATTAATGCCCTGAATAATATTTTTGATGTTTAAATCTATATTGATTTTTGCTATTTTAAAAGAAAAATTTTTAATTGATTTTAATTGGCATGATAAAAAGATATTTAAAAAAAAAAAATAAATAAACTTTTGCCCTTTTTTTTTTCTTTTACGTTTTTACTTGATAACCCTTGAAGGAAGGATATGAGGTTTGTAAAAAAAAAAAAAATAAATTAGGATAGTCTACACAACACTTTACAAGATGAGCACTTTAGATTAAATTAAATGAAAAATTTTTTATTTTTTTATTAAAAATTAATATAATTATTTACACATACACATATGTGTGTAAATAAAATTTAATTTTTTAAATATATGATTATGATTATTTATTTAATTAATTTAAACAGGGTGGTTCTGAAGCACAATCATCAATGGATCCACAATTGGAACGACAAGTTGAAACAATAAGAAATTTAGTTGATTCATATATGAAAATTGTTACAAAAACAACACGTGATCTTGTACCAAAAACAATTATGCATTTAATTATTAATAATGCTAAAGATTTTATAAATGGAGAATTATTGGCACATCTTTATGCAAGTGGTGATCAAGTAAGTTTATTATTGATACTTAAAATTAAAAATATTAATTATTATTATAATATTTTTTCATTTTTTTTTTTTTAAAGTCATCAATGATGGAAGAATCACAAGAAGAAGCCCAAAAACGTGAAGAAATGTTACGAATGTATCATGCATGCAAAGAAGCACTTCGAATAATTGGTGACGTATCAATGGCAACTGTAACAACACCAGTACCACCACCAGTAAAAAATGATTGGCTTGCATCGGCAGAAAATCCAAGGTAATATAATAATAATAATTTATTTAATATTTCTCTCTTTAAATTTAAATCTATTAATAATACTTTTATTTATTTAATTAAAATCATTCATTCTTTAAAAAAACAACAAAACAAAAATATTATTTTTTATTTTGTGCGACTAATCTGACAATCAAATTGAACGTGTCAATCAATTACAGTTATGGGTAAGAATTTGGTTCATAAAATTTGAATTTTTTTAAATAATTATTATTTTAATCCTGATACATGAAACCTCCAAGTAATTATATAATTGATAAATAAATTAATTTATTATTAAATATCCTGTTAATTTGTTCTCCAAGTATATTACTAATTAATATTTTATTTAAATAAAATGAATTATTTTTTGTTTTTCAATTAATTTAATAATATTGTTTTAGATTATCACCACCATCACCTGGTGGTATGAAACGAGGAAATAGCCAACCACCAGCACCAGCAGCAAGTTCACGTGCACCACCACCAGTACCAGCTGGTGGAAGACCAGCACCAGCTATTCCAAATAGACCTGGACCTGGTGGTGCACCACCACCACGTGGACAAGGAGCATTACCACCACCACTCATTCCATCGTAAGTTAATTTTATAATTTTATTAAATTTATTTGTTTGACACTAATAACAGTGCTCATTTAAAAAATTAAAAAATTAAGTATATCTTATTTTTTTGATTTACTAGCACTGTGTATAGTTTAATATATAAGTATATTTAAAAAAAAAAAAAACAATTTTTCCCCTTTTTTTTTTTTTTCCTTCTGTCTTTAGTAAATAATTATTTTAATATAAATATCGCATCATCTGGGCTTTGGTGCTAACTTCACTTTCTATTGCAGGCGCCGACAATAAGTCTACGCACTAACACGTCTTTTCTTCATCTAATTAATTAATAAACATTATATGTGTTGCATTTAACATAACTATTAACGTAAATAAAATTTCCTCTTTTCTTGATTGAAAATAAAAAAAAAAAAAAAAAGATAATAAATTAATTATTTAAAATAAACCATAATAACAAGAAATAATATTAAAAAAATAAATAAATAAAAATTATGTAAAAGCTCGCTTCGTATTTATATTTTTAATTTTTGAAATGAATTTTATTTTTTAAAAAAAAATAAATAATATAATATTTATATTGTTGATATACAATGTGCAAAATTTAAAAGAGTTCAATTACCTATAGTAAAAATTAATATATATATATATATTAAATCATTGAGCTCATTGAGTTTGATGGTCTTAAATTATTGGGCCTACCGAGCAATTTTTTTTTTTTTATGTTAATTGTTTTTCATCTTTTGCAATCAGTATTATCATAAAAATATATTTTTTTTTTTTTACTAACAGCATGGCATTTTTTAAATATGTCAATCACTATCGATAAATCATTGCAATTGCTTATTCTTGATAAATTTTTTCTATCACGTCATAATATTAATTCATAATATATCATGGAATTTGGTAAATTAAAATAAAAATATTGTTAATGTCGGTGCCTGCATATATTGTGTAAAAAAAAAAAAAAAAACTACTTAGATGCAACAAAAATAATTTATAATATATATATAAGATTAAAAAAAAAAAAAATTATGGTTAAACAACAGTAGCTCTCAAAAAACTGTTTGTACGTATCATGTTTAGTCGTGGTGGCCTGCAACAGAGAGTGACACAAGCAGCAACACAAGCTGCTGCAAATGCTGCTGTGAACGAGCTAATGGATGCATTCCGGATCAAGTAAATAAATTGAAAAAAAAAAAATAAATAAAATAAATATAATTATATTAAATAGTGCTTTTTGTGTGCGTTAAGAAAATAATAGTTTAAAAAAATAAAATTATTTACATGTTATCGTGTGAATGACACGCTCTCTAATGAATATTATAAAATTAATTTTTTTTTTTTTTAAGTAATACGGTAGACTATTCAGGATTTAATATTTTAAAATTTAAAAAGGAAAAAATATAATTATTATTACAAAATTAAACAACTATCTGTTATTGCATGGATAAATTATTTTTCTTTGATTTGACAACTATCTAAAATATTTATTAAATAATTGCTAGATTATTTTCTTTTATATTAAATTGAAAAATTTATATATACTATATATTTAAAAAACTAACATTATTCTTGTCCTGAAAAGTCTATCGAGACCCTTGGATTATATTATTGTTAAATACTATGATCTATGCTGATTAATAAAACTATATACATTCTACGACATTCTATTATATAAAAATTCCATTATGCATTTATTCCATGTTATTAAAATATAATAATAATAATAATCAATGTATTGTTAATGATTAACAAAAAGAAAAAAAAAAAGACAAAAATGTCATGCTGTTGAATGAACAATCAAATGAATTGTTATAACTTTTATGATTAATTTTATGATTACATAAGTAAAATTATTATTCCATTTAATTTAAATATATTTAATAATATTTAATTAAAATAATAACAATTTTATTAGTTATCAATTATTATTATTTTTAATAGGCCTAATTTAATATCCTTTCATTTTATTAAAAATAATATTGTTTTTGTTGTAAATTAAATTGATGAACAATTTTTAATAATATTTATTGTGTAACTGTGACTCATGTTCGGTAGGCCATTGAAAATATTCCAATAATTTTATTAAATATATTTAAATGACAAATTAAAATACAAAAAAATTGCCCAACTTTAAACAAATTCCTTTTAGAAATAAATAAATAAATAATCCCAATCTTAGCAGTACAATGTTAATTTAAAAATAAAAAAAAAAAAAAAAAAAAGCATATCAGTTTGAAAAATCTGTTGGTAAAAACCAAAAAAGAAACAAAAACAACGAATGTCGTTGAAGCGAATAATGAAATTAAAAAATATTAAAAAAAAAGTTAGCTAATGAATTGTTATATATTTATTAAACAGCAATATCACGGTTTGATAATTTGAATTAAAAAAAAAAAAAAACTTGAAATGGGTACGCTTCTTTTTTGACATTTAACAAGTCAATTAATATCGCTTAATTATTATCAATAAATTTTAAGTGGATAATAAAATTTGACCAGATTTGTTGAGTACATTGTTTGTACTCTAAAAAAAAATTTCTAAGATATTTAATTTTTTAAAAATTATAAAAAATATATACATTAGAAGCGTACTCATAGAGATTTATAAATTCAAAAAAATATTATTACTATTTAAAAATAGAAGGCTTTGATATCGTTGTTGATTAAAAAAAAAAACCATCCAAATGCATTCAAGTTAAAAATGCCTGCTTACTGTGACAGTTTAAAAATTTTTAAATATTTAAAAAAATAAAATAAAAGCAAAGAATGATATATTTAAAATAATAATATCGTTAATAAATATTGTTAAAAAATAATTTGTAGAATTTAAGGCGACACTAAAATACAAAAAAAAAATATATACATATAATTATAAAAATTAAGTCGCCAATATTTTAGTGATCGAGTGTAAAGTGTAGCACATAATCGTTATTAAAAGCAAAAAATAATTTAAAAAAATTAATAAATACTATTAGAAAAAAATTTAAAAAAATTAATGTAGAAAATAAAAGTTCATGCACAAGTTATAAGAAAAAAAAATAAAAATAATTATTATTAAAATTCAACTTGTTTATATATAATTTGATTTAAAATAAAATATTTTAAAAAATATTTAAAAAGCTAAAAATGACAAATTATATGCTTCCATCTTGAAATGAAATAAAAAATTAATAAAATTTTAAAATTATGCTTCACGTAATTGTCTGTACCGATTGTGTTGTAAAATCAATTTTTATTTTGTCATTTAATATTGTTTAAAAAAATAATAATAATAATCAATAAATTTATTAGCATATTAATTATATTTAAAAAAAAAAAAAAAGCAGAGTTAACTCCTGAGCATGATTAAAAAAAAAAAAAAGAAAAAAGATAACACTTGTTTGAACAAAATCATTATATTTTAAAGATAATCAGCTTAAAATTGGGTCACTTGTAATAAAAATCGACATACAAATAACAAAAAATTTAGAATAATATTACCGGGAAAGAAATTTTAAAATAAAAAAGCAACAATATGATCAGGCATTTTTCGTGATATGGAATATTTATTGCGAAAAAAACACATTGTTTATTGCAATATAAATGTGTATATAGGAAGTAATATGTTAAATAGAATATATATATATATATAAAAAGAAAAAAAAAAAATTTAAAATGATAAAAACCAAAAAAAACAAAAAAAAAAAAATATGAAACTAAAAAAATAATAAATGTGAAGAAACATATTAGCCAGACATTTCTTTCGAGAAATGTAAGTCTTGTATGTTCTCGTTTTTATTCGTATAAACCTATTTAAATTATTATTTAAATAAAAAAAAAAAAAATTCCTTGTTGCTTTGTTTACTAATTTTTTAAATTATTATTTTCAAATTAATTTATATTTGTTTTGTCTATTTAAATATATTTGTACCATTTGTTTGATGATTAAATATCATCACTTGTTTCTTTTTTTGTTTTAAATCTTTTTCTATTTTTATTTCTTTCACTGCTTTTATTGCTTTTGCATGTACTAACATTATTAATTTATATTTTATTAAATTTTTTAATTTATTTTAACATTTAACTAACAATTATTTTTATGTGTTATATTTTATTATTTTTTTAATTTATATTTTTTATTTATTTTATTTATTTTTGTAGGCGACCAGTACCTAATATTCCTCCCCGAATTCCCGACAGACCATATTCAGGCCGTCTTAATTGAATCAACAAAATATTTTTTAAAAAATATATATATATTTATATATATTTACAAAATCAAGTGATGAAAGTATCAAGTTTTCAACAACACAAGTGGATCTTGGACATTTTGGTATTGCAGAAAATATACCTTGGAAACAACGACTCATAAAACAGTAGTTTTTTGTAAAAAATAATTAAAATAAAATTGAAAATTAAATAAATTGCTGAGAAATGGATGATCATCACTGTCTTCACTCAGCTGACAAAAATTTTATAAAAAAGAAATAAAAATTAAAGACTGCGAAAACTTTTTTAAAGTTCGTAGATTTTTTTTTTTTTCTTTAGATATAAGTAACTCAATGTATAATAGTTTTTTTTTTTTTTTTAGCAATTTTATTTTAGATAAATATATATATATATATATTTTTTTTGTTTTTGTATAATAATTCACAGTTAAAGTATTAATATTGAGAAAAAAAATAAATAAATAAATTAGTGAGAGTAATTAGTGGTCGTTGTAATAATAAAAATAATATTTTTTTAAATGAGAAATTAAGTTTGAAAAAAAAAAAAAATAAAAATAAAAGAAAAATTAATTATTGTTATTTTTATTTTTTAAAATATCTCATTAAGTAAAATTAACTGTGAAATTAAATGTTATTGTACTGTTTCAATTGTATTTCATTAATTAATAATAATCAATGTGCTCAATAATAATGACATGAGCTAGAAATGCAATTAGAAATAATTATTATATAGACAAAAAAAAAAAAAAAGAAAAAGAAAAGAAACTGTTACCTCACATTATCATAACGCTTATTATTTTTATTAATTTGCTAAGACAGATAGATTTTTTTTTTTAATCATAGATATTTGTACAATTTAATTTATTTAGGATAATAGAAAAACAATCTTAAAAAATTTAGGACTTAATAATTAATTGGTACAAATCATTTCCAATAATTATGATGAATTCAATTCAAAACTAATAGTTAATAATAACACAACTGTAAAAAATAGATATAAAATAGTGTTAAAATATTAAACTCATCAATGATTGATATTTTGAAGTAAATGATTTTGTTTTTATTATTATTTTTTTTTTTTTTGAATAAAATTTTCTAATTTAAGAACAATTTGATAATACTACAAATCATATGAGACTGATGATTATGCCTGGATCATTATGACAAGTAATAAATAAAATTTAAAAACAAAATAAATAAAAAAATCTTTGATTAGTATTTATTTATTTTTATTATTTCAAAATAATAAAATAGAAAAACTGAATTTAAACTGATGAATATTATAATATTACTTTGTTTAGTTTTTTATCATTATCATTATTGTATGCAAAAACAAAACAATTTTTGCATATATAAATTATTGTTTATTTTCACGTTCAACTTGAGCTAAAATTTCATTAGTTGAACTTTGAAACTCTTGATTCATGACATCATATGATTTTTTCATCAATGTATCAAGATCATCTTTGGTCATGCCTTTAGTTGAAATTGGTGGTAATATTGTTATATAACTTTTTCCTAATATAATATTAAAAAATAATAAATAAATAAATTATATGCCTATTTTTTAATTATTATTTAAAAATTTTTTTTTAATAAAATTTACCTGAATTAAATATTTTTTTATCATGATCAATATAATAATATTTTGAAACAACAATTGGTTGTATTGGTGCTTGTGATGTTATAGCAACATTAAATGCACCTTTTTTAAATGGTTTAAGTGTATTATCTGTATGCCTTGTTCCTTCAGGAAACATTAATAATTTAGCTTTTCTTTTATTTATTATTTCACCAGTTGTATTTAATGCATTAACTGATTCATTTTTTTTATCTCTATTTATAAAAATTGTACCCCAAAGTAATGATGCTAAACCAAATATACCAGTAAAATAAAGTATTTCACTTTTTCCTACAACTGTACATCTGTCAATTACAGGCCATAGTTCAGCTAATACTGATAAAAATTATTATTAAATAAAGATAATTATTACTTTATTAATATATGATATTTAATGTTAATAAATTTACCAACTAAATCCAAAGAACTTTGATGATTTATTAAAATTACAGCAGCTTGATCTTTTATGATATTTTTTTTTCCTCTAATTAAAAATTTTACGCCAGCTAATTTCATTATATTTCTAATTTGCCATGCTGGTATTCTAATAATTAAAAAAAAATGAATTAAGTTAATAACTGAATTATATATTTGAAATTATAATAATAATTATTTCTTACAGTGCATTTTTCCAATGAAATGGCCTAAATATCATAAATACAACTGGCCATGATGTGGCAAATATACTACCAATAAGAAATAATGTAAATTTAAAATAATATTTAAATTTATTACTGAGAAAAATTAATAATCCAAGTGTAGTAATTACACATAGCCAAAAATAATAACTCCAATAAATATTAATCATTTTTCTAATTTATAAAATTAACACACTGTTTTATTTTTTATTTTTTTTTTTTTGAATAACACACTTGAATTTTACTGGACAACTGATTATCAGTTATGATAATAATTTAAAGAAACAATAATATCATTTAAAATGATTCTATTGTGAATATGAACTTTGGATTTCACCCATACATCTACATGACATTCGAGTTAATTTTTTTATTTCATTTAAAATATATATGTAGTTCAATTTAATTATCGTATATTATTTATTGTTAAAAAAAAAAAAATAAAAATAAAAAGATAATAATCATTAAAAATTAAAAATTTAAAGAAACTTAATTTTATCATTATTTTTTAAATAATAAAATTTATGTTTTTCAAGTACAATTAATTAAAAAAAATAATAATAAGAAAAAAAAAAAAAACTTTAGGTTTGCTCATTTGCATCTCGTAATTAAAATAAATCGTTTCTTTTTTTTTTTTACTGGTAAAAAATTTCGAAAAATAATTCTTTTAAAAAATGCTTATTACAAGTAAATTGCATTATCAACAATTTTTTTTTTTTTTTCATCCTAAATATACAAATGAAATAATTTTCTTTAGTCAGCATAACTTGATTGTATATATTTATATTTAAAATAATATCATTTTAATTGTATTTAGTTTGATTTAATAACTCGTTTAATAAACTTTATAATATTAATAATATGAATACTTTGATTATATTTTTTTTACTTGAATTATTATTATTTATAAAAGCCAAGGGTAAGTAAATAAGTATATATATTTAATTTAAATTTTATTGTTAATATATATATTTAGTAATAAATTAATGTTAAATATTTATCACAGATAATTGTATTAAAAAAGAAAAACTTGAATGTACTGGAAAGCCTTATTTTAACGTTACTCTTACGGCTTATTATGCTGATTATTCAAGTGATATTTCATCAGATTATTTAGATATGAAAAATAATAAACTTAGAAATTTACAGGTATAATAATTTATTTATATCTTTTTTTTTTTTCAAATATTTTTGATAATAGTTTTATTACTTTTTTATCTAGGATTATATTGATGGACGAGACAATTATGTAACAGCAGCAATGGATATTATTCCTAGTCTTCCATATGGCTCATCAATTTGTATACCCGAATTAAATAAACATTATCGTCGACGAATTAAAATTCAGGTAAGTATATTGATTTATTAAAAAAAAATAAAAAAAAAAATTAATAAAAATATATTTCTGTTTGTTTCTATTTTTCATGTCAAATAATAATAATTATTTTATTTAATTTTAATTATATAGATTCGTGATTACAGTATTGATTTGAGAGGTCAAGAATTTAATGTTGTTAATATATGTGTTAGAAGTGAAGGTGATAGTTATGACAAAGCTGTTAACAGATTAGTTACTATTTATATTTAAAATTTATATACTTAGTTAACTATTTAAATTTAAAATAAAATTTTGACTATTATTATTATTCATTCAATTATTATGCAATTTAAAAAAAAAAAAAAAAATAGGTCATATTTACAGAGTTACATAAAATATTGTATAATCTTTATTAAAATTTACTCTTATTATTTATTAATTATTATTAATTAATTAAAATTAATCAAGTGTATATTTTCACTTGTTGAAATAAAGAAATATTATTTTATTGTTGTCCCACTTGTTTAATATTTTTTTAAAATGTACTTTTAATTTTTTTTATTAATTCGATATGAATAATTGCTAATTGATTCGAATAATTATTTTAATATAAATTAATATATTCAAATAAAGATAAATTTTTTTATCGTCATTATTATATAATATATGATAAAAATTTGGTATAAAAGTCAAAATAAAAATTTCAAAATTCAGTGTTTTCAAAAGAAGAGGTATAATAAAATACTAAAATCATCATGAAGCTTTTTATTGTTATTTTATCAACTTTTATTGTTGGTATTTCATCACAACTTGTGCTACCAACATATCCTTCAGTTCGACCAATGGCTAAACCACTTCAAGCTCATAAGGTATTAATTATAATAATAGTGATAATTATTTTCAATATTAAAAAAAAAGATGTTATCCTATAAAGCTATATTGTCCTCCCTCAAATATGACACACATTAATTTTATATCATTAAAAAATAATAATAATAATAATAATAATAATAATAATAATAATAATAATAATAATAGTATTTTGCATTTTTAGCTGTTGGGAAAATGGTATGGATTTGCAGGAATTCCAAATATATATCAACCTTATGAATCATGTAATACCGGAGAATTTAATTTAAATCAAGATGGAAGTCTACAATTTTCAGCTACAATGATAAATCGTTTGTAAGTATACATAATATATATACTTATAAAATAAAAATTAATAATTTATTTGATAAAAAAAAATCTGTAATCATGACATGTTTTTTTTTAAATTAATTTTTAGAACTGGACTGCAAAATCAATTGATAGTTGCAGCATATCCAATTCAAGGAGGATTTTCATCACAATTTAATGTCAAATTTCCACCACTTGCAATTCAAAGAGATAGTGTTGGAAGTATTTTAGATACTGACTATGATAATTATGTTGTTATTAGATTAGTACAAATTACAGAAAACGGAAGGTATAATATACTCATGAATTTTTATCTCTATATTTTTTTAATATTATATCAATAATAATACTAACATGAATATATAATAATCAATTTTTTTTTAAGTATTTTGGATATGGCATGGATTTTAACAAGAAACATTGTACCTAATGAAGCTTGTTTAAATGATGCTTATGCAGCCTTACAAAGAAACGGAATTAGTCCATCTTCATTGCCAAAAATACCACACGATAAATGCCCAAGAAATTACTAAATTATTTGAATTATCTTTCAACATGTAATCTTTTAAAAAACTAACACAAAAAAAACTGGCCATGTAATAATTAATTAAAATTCTATGATAAATAACAAAAATGAAATTGTAATATTTGTTTTAATTGAGAGAAAAATAAATCATTTGATAAAATTCACGAAAGTACAATTTAAGATGCTTCATTGATAATATTATGAACACTAGAGAGATAAAACTATTATTGAAAATTATAAAAAAAAAACTGAGAATTCACATGGAAACAACAAGTTGATGAATTTTTTAAAAAAATAAAATTGTGACAATATAATATTAAGAAAGTATACCTATTGAATTAATTTATTTTTATAAATTCAATAAAATATTTGTTTATTTTATTCCTTTCAATATATAAGTAATAAAAATTAATCAAGTGTATACTTTCACTTGTTGAAATAAAGAAATATTATTTTATTGTTGTCCCACTTGTTAAATATTTTTTTAAAATGTACTTTTAATTTTTTTTAGTAATTCGATTTGAATAATTGCTAATTGATTCGAATAATTATTTTAATATAAATTAATATATTCAAATAAAGATAAATTTTTTTATCGTCATTATTATATAATATATGATAAAAATAATCATGAAAATTTGGTATAAAAGTCGAAATAAAAATTTCAAAATTCAGTGTTTTCAAAAGAAGAGGTATAATAAAATACTAAAATCATCATGAAGCTTTTTATTGTTATTTTATCAACTTTTATTGTTGGTATTTCATCACAACTTGTGCTACCAACATATCCTTCAGTTATACCAATGGCTAAACCACTTCAAGTTCATAAGGTATATTATTAATTATAATAACTGTATATTTCAGTTAAAAAAAAAAAAAAAAATTATCCTATAATCATAATTTTGCATAAAATTTTTAAAACTAAAAAAAAATAAAATAAAATACTATTTTGCATTTTTTAGATTTTAGGAAAATGGTATGGATATTCAGCAGTTCCAAATTCATATAAACTTTTTGAATCATGTAATAGTGCTGTATTCAGTTTAAATCATGATGGAAGTGTACAATTTACAGCATCAATGATAAATAGTTTGTAAGTAATTATAATAATAGAATTTAATAATAATTCTATCATAATAATTTATACAACTATTTTTTATAACTGGATACCAAAATAAATTATCACTTGCAGCATATCCAATTCAAGGAAGATTTTCATGCCAATTTAATGTCAAATTTCCACCACTTGCATTTCAAAGAGATAGTATTGGAACTGTTTTAGATACTGACTATGATAATTATCTTGTTATTTTATTAGTTCAAGTTACAGAAAACCGCAGGTAATATATATTCATAAATTTTTATATATTTTTTTAATATTATATCAGTATATATATATTATTTTTTTTTTTTTTCAAGTTTCTTACAAATGGCAAAGATTTTTACAAGAACTCCAACACCTAATGAAGCTTGTTTAGGTGGTGCTTATGCAGCTATGCAAAGAAATGGAATTAGTCCATCTTCATTAGAAAAAATATCACACGATAAATGCCCAAGTAATTACTAAATTATTTGAATAATATTTTAATATTTGATTGTATAGAAAAAAATTAATAAAATAAAAAATAATTCAATTTATGTTATATAAATTTAATTAAAAAATAAATAAAACTCATTTTAAAAATATTAATGCGATCAAAGTCTAAAATAACAAAAAAAAATTAAATTTGATCAACTTTTTTTTAGATTAATTTACGAATTATTTAATAGTGTTGTTATTGTTGATCAAATTGACTAATAAAAATGATTATGAAACATAAATTATCTATTTTTTATATAAATATAACATTTGACCTATATAAATATATCACATGTCATCACCTGACAGTATAACTCTGATTTTCTATTGGTCAAAATACCACATTCGCTTTTATATATATTTATCTGAATTCCAATTTGGATATCAGTTATATTAAACAAAGACTATATGTATTCAACTACATTGTGTGATGCATCATAAATTAAATTTTATAATCATTTTAATGACAATACATCTGATAATAATACAGGTATATTTAAATTTATATATTTAATTTATAAAATAAAAATTTATGAAATATTAAAATTATTATTATGAATATAAATATAGATATATTGTCATGATAATAAATTGGAAAATATTTATGGAATTGGAAAAAGAAATTTAACTAAAAATATAACTCAAGAATGGAAATTAAATGATCAACTATTTTTTATGATTGAAAAAAAATATGAAATTTTATTAAATGATTATGAGAATGATGAAAGTAATATTACTGATTGTCTCAAACAGTCTAAATTATATATAACTCAAGGATTAAAAAATACTTCATTTAATTATATTAATTGTGAGAATAAAAATGAATGGGATTATGATAATTTTACTATGAAAATTATTCAAGTAATAAAATTAATTAATTATTTTAATTTTTATATAGGTATACTTATACACTCTTTACTTATTTTTGAATATATTTTATAATAAATTTTATGTATACAGGAATTTCAGACTGGATTAATATTTATGTCTTGTTCTGACAACAATGATTTACCAAAATATATTTTAAGATGCTTGGATGAAAATATTATGAAGATTAGAGATAAAATTATTATTGAAAATTATAAAAAAACTATAAATTTACTTGAAAATTATAATAAAAAAATGAATAATAGTTGTATGATTGAAATGACAATTGCCAATAATAAGACATTATTGAATATGGAAAAACAACTTGATGAATGTTTTAAAAAAATGAAAATTATGACACCAATTCAGTTCAAATATCCAAGAAATAAAGTAATAATAATTTTATTAAATATTATATATGTTTATACATAATATTAAATAAAAATATTTTTATAAATTTAATAAATATGTTTTTTTCAATTTATAATTATAGATACATAATACAGATGATTCAATTGTTTTTGCCAATAATCCAATAGTCAATAATTTTTATAAAAATCAAATAAAACTACTTGGTGCAATAGAAATGAAGAGTTGGCAAATTATTCAAAAAATCACATTAAATACAACCAATATTTATAAAAATAATAATGATTATTATTTAAATAAATATAATAAAAATATTACTTGTTGTTCAAAATATCCAGAAAAAAATTCTAAAGTTGCAATGGATTATGCTATGCTTACAAGTGATTCTTGTGTTGAAAATAAAACGATTGAATATCATAATTTTGTAACTTCAATTTTATCGGTAAAATTTTTTATTATAATTTCTATTATTTATATTAAAATCAAAATATATTGATATATAAATATAATTAATTTTTATATCCAGGTGAATAATGTCAAACAAACATTTAAAAAATGTTTAAAAGAAACGAATCGACAATTAATTTTTGAATGCATTGTAAATAAAAATTTACATGGCGATGAATATGTCAAACTTGTTTATAAAACTATTGAAAATAGTTTTGAAGAAAATAAACTATCAATAATAACTACATTGCATAATTGTTTATACAATGTAATTAATTATTTTATGCAAAAAATTGATCATGCAAATATGCAATATCTAAAGTGTTTCAATTATCAAAAGAAATCTGATAATTGTATTGAACAACCACAAGATGATTTTAAACCCAAAATACAAATTCCAATAATTATTGAAAATATTGTCAACGAAATAATTGATAAATCAATAGATGATATTTATTTAAATTATCATGATTGATTAAAAAAATAAATGAAATAGGTAGGTATTAATAAACCAAGGCTATCAAAAAATGATAGATTTCATTTTCAATTGAATTTATCAAAATTTCTGACATAAAGTGATGAATTTGAAAATTATTTAAGCTACATCAATATATAACTCAATTGTATATATTTTTAAAACCCCAAAAATATAAATTGTACTAATTATTTTGAATAAAATATTAAATTTTACCAAGAAAATAAAATACTGATTTGTTTTTACTTAAAAAAAAAAAAACCCAAATATCTAATATTTCAATTTTAAATGAGAATTAAAAAAATAATAGAAAAGAGAAAATGAAAAAAAGAGCAAAAAGCAAAGATTCAAAGTAAAAAATGACTCACCAAAAGCAGCAAAGGAGACTGGAATTATATCATATGTATATAATGGTAGCAGGATACATAACAAAATTTATACATATACATGTCATATTGTGACTATTTCATTGCGTAAGGTCGTTAAACAAAATACACATATGATAATCGAAAACAATCGAAAAACCACAAAACACTGTACAACACAAATATACACAAACACTGACGCAGTAACACATCACCACTTAAAAAAAAAACAAAAACAAAATTTGAAGTTGTGCGCATACTTTTGCGCAACGTTGGTTGGTTGACAAAAAACTCAAAATTGAAAAAACACAGCTGTGTTTTGAAGAAAAGAGTTGCTATGTTTACATTACGATGAACGATGCACAACTGAGCAAAATTTTTTTTTTGCTCCGTTTTACGCCTTTTCGTAGAGTGGACACGCTCCAATTAAATCGCTTGGCGAAATTACAATGACCAATCAGATCAATTTCAGTATTGAAATATTATTAATTTATTTTTTTTTTTTTTTGGTCAATTGACCAACGCAAAAGCGCGAACCATGAAGGGACATTAAATTAAATATTTATTTAATTTTTTATTTTTTTATTAATTTTTTGATTTACAATTGATTATTATTGTATTTTTATTTATTTTATTGTTGATTTTAACAGTTTAATGGAATCATTTATTGATTATAATTATATATTTTTCATTGAAATTGAAAAAATATCGATAAATTATCAGAAAATCTGTGTAAAATATTATTATACAAAAAATTATAAAAAATATTTCACACGTAATTTGATAAATAATAACACAAGTCATGTCGTGTCAAGTATATTTTGAGTTGTTTACATATATTTTTATCATTTAAAAAAGAAAAACATTTTGGAAATGATTATTATTAAAATTAAGATTTCATTGTATCAATATCAATACTTGAAAATTGACTTGTATAAATATGTTCAATTTCAGAAAATATAAAATAATTAATTTTAATTCTAATTTTCATTTTTATTTAAAATAATAATGTTTTAAATTTATTATTTTTCTGTATTCTTTCTGTATAGTATATTATTTCTCAAGTATTTTTTTATTTTTATATTTTTATTATGATATGTTGTATTTACTTTTTAGAATGTAAATACTGAAAAAAAAATATAGCGCACGAACCACGAGATTGATTGGTGCATTGTTTTCAGTTTACAAAAATCGCCAATCAGATGAAAGAATGAGTTTAACATTGAAAATAAATAACAAAAATCATATAAATTTCAAAATTAATATTATAATTCAGAATAATTACATAGTTTTTTATCTTAGCTATCAGCTTCTCAATCTAATAATAAATTAATGAATAAATAAAATAAAATAATATTAATAAATAAATAAAAATGCTTTGATTGGTCAAAGAAATTTACTTCGCGATGTAATTGGAGCACGCTTGGTCAAAGGAAAGGCATAAAACCAAGTGAAAAAAGTCATTTTTGCTCATTTTTGCTTCGTTCGTCGTGTGGTCAACATCAGATATTCTCAGTGCTGTGTCCAGCTGTGCTCTACATCACATCTAAATCACACATCAACCAAAGTTGTGACGAAGCATACGCAGAATAAAAAAAACAAGTTATTATTTTAAAAAGTGATTTGTTGTTGCTGACTGTTTGAAGAAATTATCAAGTCAAGTCTCAAATTGGTTCATATATTGATGTTGCTGTTTACATTGAAGATATTTGTCAACTTCCAATACATTTACACTGCGATTTTGTGAACATTTGAATTAAATCGTACCTGTTTCCTGCTTCATGTATACAATCCAGAATCTCTGTCTCCTTGGCTGTGTTGAGGGTGAGTCCTGTTATTTATTTTAACGGCTTTTTTTTATTTTTTTTTATTCGTTTTTAATTTTAATTCATCCACGTTAGTTTGATTCACATATATGTAGTAAATATTAAATTCTTGTTATTTATGGTGTTGAGAAAGTGTATAACACATAGTAAAAATATATTATTCAATCGGTATATAAAAAAACATAACTCAGTCAGTGTTTAACAACGAAATCTAACGAAAACTCAAACCAAAACAAAATAAATGTCCGGTTAATCTGAATCGTTTCAACGAAACAGTTGACTTATATTTACCAAAAAACAATAATTTATAAAATTTTTAAATAAAACACCATTTATTTAGATTTTTATAAATTTATAATTAATATTTTTCATACAACACAACGTATTTTTAATATTTTTATACAATTAATTTTTAAGAAAATTATAAATATATTCGGAGTGTTTTTTCTGTCAAAATTGAATAGTTTTTTCAAATTTTTATCAACAATAATGTTGTAAATATTTTTAAAATAATACGAATTAATATTGATTTTTTTAATTCTTTAAATCTATATAAATACAAATTAAAGTATTGTTTTTTTTGTTAATTGAAAAAAATAATAACAATAAGTATAGGTGTACTGTAAATATACACACAGATGTATATGTTTTATTATAAATAATAATATAATTATTAAAAATTAATATTTAAAAAATATCTCACATATCAATAACAATATTGGTATCATGAGCATATGATTGGGATGTTTGATCATCTCCCAATACCACAATTGTTGATCCACCTTGTCCATCAATACATACAACATCTCCACCATTAGAAGTTGTTTCGGTATCATCACAATAATTAATGATCCATATGAGTAAACATATGAGTAATACAATCCCTAGACCAGCTGTAAAATATAAAATTATTTTACTCAAATAACTCAAATTATTATTGAAAATTAATTTAAATATTTATCATATTTTTTCATTTTAAAAACCTTGATAAATTTTTTAAATAACAAAACTATTTTTTTTTTTTTTTTTATTTAGTTTTTTTAAATATTTTTTTTTTTCGTTGTTGATTGTTGTTATTAAAATTAGGGCTTTATTTTTTTTTCTTTTTATTTTTTTTTCTCTTTCTTGAATTCTTTTGTAAAATATATAAGTATATAAAAAAAAGAATGAATATACTAATAAAACTCAAAATAACAAAAATAATAATAGGTCAACGTCAAATATAAATAAAAAAATTCAATAGAATTTTTAAATATGATAGATGCCCTGAATACAAATGTACACATATGTATTTACAATAATGAAACTTGTATTGAATCTAGGTCGATAATTTAACCATAAATATTCCCTTGAAATATTTTAACATGAAAAAATATAAAACCATCAATTGTTTTATTTGATATAATAATTTTAGACTAAATAATATTTTTTCTTGCAAAAAAAAACAATTATACTTTTATATCAACTCGAGTAATTTTTTTTTTTATTTTCGCAAATTAAATATATATAGAATTAGTATATAGGTATAATTAAAATTACCGAAAATCCATATCACAGGATTTGATGAAGGGTGATAGTTATTTTGATGTTGACCATGTACAACAGTTACTGATGATTGTTGACCAGGATTAACATAAATTGTTCGATGAGTTGGTCTAGGAGGTATAACAATAACTCTTGTTCCTGGATTGTTTCTGCGAATTACAGTAAGCTTAGAATATACACCTTAAAAATAAAAAAATAAAAAACAATTATTATTATTATTTATTAAATTATTAAATAAATACCCTGGTAGAAAAATACTGACGTATTGCCATGCAGGCAAAGTCGGGTGGTTTTCAAAAATTTCTACCAGGGTTTATATAAAAATATATATATTTAATTACAAGATATGAATATAAAAAATAACAGTAATCCAAAATGAATTTTCATATTGATAATTATCAGATATTTATTATTTTTTTTCACTTAAAAACTTATATAAATATATATAACAATTTTTTTTTCAAGAGCTAGAAAAATAAGACAGCTCTTCAAATAGACTCGGTAACAACTGACAAATAATTTTAGGCAGGTGCTTTTAACTATCCTATATAGGCAATATATTTTTTTACAAAATTGGTGACTCATACAGTGTACACATATGTATGAATATTTATCTTAATTATTTTTTTATATTTTTCATGTAAAATATAATAATGACGTAAATAATTTCAAATTTTTTTACTCATTTATTTGAGTCACATATTTTTTTTTTTTTTTTTTTTTTTTTTTAATTACATTATTTTTTATACAAACGATTATGTTTGGCATTCATGCTTTTTATATTCTCAACTCTTATCGATAAAAGTATTATTAAAATAACATTATTATTTTTTTTTTAATTAAATAGATATTTATAAATATATTTTGTGTGATTATTGTCACAGATTTTATATAAATACTTGTTATAATTATAACAATGATATAAAAATTATTGATACAATTATCGTTTTTTTATCGTTGAGGGTTGATAAAGTTATTTTCTAAAATAAAAAATTATATTTATATTTATTTTTTGATAAAGTTTTTCTTTTTTTTTTTTTGTTCAATGGAAAAAATTGTCAATACTTGGCACATGATTATATCTGAAAAAAAAAAAAAATATAAAAATACTGATTATTGGTAAATTAATACAAATCAAGTTGAATATATATCTAAATAATATTCTCGTGATAAATTAAGAAATATTAAAAATTAAATATAATATATACCTTAATTATTTGACAATGACAATAGCTGTATCAGTGCCAGTATTATTATACAACTGATGATTCTACATCAATAACAGTATCAGGCATAGATTGATCAACATTTACAGCTCTTTCATTGTTGATTTCAAAAATGGTATCATTTTCTTCTGTGCAACCACAATATATCTCCATAATGCAGAATGCAAAATAAATGATTATGAATATAGCTGAAAAATAAAAATTATTTGTATATTAACACTAATAACACCATCATTAATTAATTTTTATTTTTAAATAATAAATTACTTAAAATATTACCATATATAATTATTATCACAGTTAAGAATATAGTTATCCATATTGGTAATGGTTCAGATTTTCCAGTTGATGTATAATGTCCACCACTATAAAATCTAACAACATGAAAACCACCACCACCGCGACCTCCACCACCTTTTGATTCAACACCTTAAATAAAATTAAAATAATTAATAAATATATTATTTTTAATTAAAACTGTTAAATTAATTTTTTTTCATATAAATAAATTCAAATAAATAAATAAAATTACAAGCCAAGTATGTGAAAAATAAAAATAATAAAAAGAGAATTTTCATTTTAAAAATTCGTGAATTTATATTTTTTTTTTTTTCTTTAAAGATACACGCACAGTAGTAGTCCTTTTTTATAAAATAGTCAAAGCACAATGGTCACCTTAATTTTGTGGTCACTGTCTTATATATACAAATAAAAGCTAGATGTGTGTTTCTAACGAAAATAAAAAAAAAACTATTAATAAACGATTATATTTATCATCAAAATGACTAACGAATGACGTCTATGAATTTATCAACTTGTGACTCTTACGAGTTATTAATATATTTTTAAAAAAATCTTATCATTATTAATTTTATTTTGACGAAAAAATTAAAAAAAAAAACCCTCTAGGCAAATGTTAGTCATTTGTATTTCGGTTATATTATTTTTTGTTGGCTTATTTTTATTCATATCAAATACTTTATATGAATACTTCATATCATAAATACTTTAAATTATTTGTTTGATTTTTTAAAATAATTTTTAAGTTTATATTATTGTTACAATGATTAAAAAATTACAGCTACAATTATATTTATTTTTTGTTTTTATAAATAAATTAAAAGTATTTTTTTTCGAAAGTAAATACTTTAAAAATCAATTTATTTTTACAACACATGTTTATTTTATTTTTGTGACTTATGAATAACAAGATAGATTGAATTTATGTATAAATATTTAATTATTATTATTTTTAGAATCAATAAATAAAATTACAAGTTGTTTTGTAGAATTCTTTTTCTCAATTTATCGTTTAAATTGCAGTAGAAAAATTTCATATGTTATTATTGTCCCAGCAACCTTGAAAAATGAATTTATTATAAATTTTATCATAATTATATTTTAATCATTTAAAATAATTACTTACACTGAGCATAAAAGTCCGAGTAAGTTCAAAAAAATTGAGACCTGTTAATACAATATTATCAAATTCAAGTTGATACTGTAATCGTTCTGTCTATAAAATAAAAAAATAAAAATTAATTTAGAATTCAGATTCAATTTAAAATTTAACATATAATATCATTAAAATTTTTTTTACTTCAATGGTAAATTCATTAGCTGGACAATCATAAATTAATGGAATAATTATTTTAGATGCATGATTAATTCTTGACGCTGCATAAACAGTCATACTCCATTTTACAAGTGTAATTGTAAAAAATACAAATGAAAAAATTGTGTCCATAGTATTTTTAGATCTAAAAGTATGAAATATATATGTATAATTATTAATTTATAATAATTATTATTAAAAATTTTATTTTTATCATATGATAATACTCTTACGTAATTCCAAAAAATAGTTGTGTACTTATACAAAAAAAATTATGTATAATAGAAACAAATATCAAAGGAGATACTATTTTATCTGTTTTCTTAACTAAATTACTCAAAATACTGTAACTTATTCTTAATTTATTCCAATAGTTTTCATCATTTATTAATTTAAAATCCGTTGCCAATTTATTCATAAATATATATCTTTCTGCAAGACCCGTTGATATCTAAAAAAATTTTAGTTTATTTAATATACCTCATAAATATAATAAATAAAAAATACAAAATTTATTATTATTATTATCAATCAAAATAGTACAAACCAATATTATAAATAAATCAGTAAAAGTCCAAGAAAATGCAGCGTATGAATCAATAACAGCTAAATAACTATCAGCAAATCCATCAAGTATATCTATATTTTAAAAATAATTAAATTAATAATGATTAATTAATGAAAATAATAAATTTTAACATTCAGCTTACTTACGGTGATATGATGTTTCATTATTATTGCAATAATTTAATGAATTTTGTTTTTGTATACTAAGATTTGAGAAAACCCAAATTAAATGATCAATAGAAATTAATGATATTACAAACAATGATACAGTATTCAATTTCCACCAAAGTTTTGGACAATCATTTACTAAACTGTAATACAAAAATTAATATTTATTTATTCATATTTCAAACAACAGTACACAATTTATAATATAATGCTTATTGACCTGTTTAATTTAATTTCTGTAGTTTTCCATAATTTTTGAAAATCTAACCATTTTGATGAAACCCATAAAAATATAAAATATTCCGTAATTGTTGTTGTATAAATTACTGCATTTGATATAGCAGCACCATGAGGAACTAAATTAAATTTATATAATTAAACTTGTAAAGTAAGCACATTTAATGATTCGATATTATTTAATATAAATTTAAAAAAATATTAATATACTATTTACTTGCAACACCCAATACACAACCAACTTCATTTTCGGTAGTTTTAATAGCAACAATAGTAGTTTTTATTAATAACGGTGTTATCAATAATGGAATTAAAATACTGTAAAACATTTTAAATGATTTTAAAGTAAATTCCATTTTTTTATAATTTTTATTGTTGACATTTGTAACTGGAAATAATCCAAATATTTGAGCAACAATAAGAGTTGGACGTATTGATCTGTGAAATGATTCTTCTTCCTGAAAAAAATATTAATTAAATATATTTACATACTTTATGTTTTATATGTATAATATATAATATTTACACATTTCTTGAGTCGTAAAATTTTTTTAGTTTCCAAATGTTGATACATCATCTCAATGCTTATATGATAAAATATATTGAGATATAATTTTTTTTTTAGCTAGTATGGTTTTTTTTTTAATAAAATTTATAGGAAAACATAATACAACTGCGTTGAAATACAACCTAACTGTATGATGTATAATTTATGTTTGTTTATCAATTTTATGTTGAAAAAACAAATATATATTTATAAATTTTGAATAATTCAATTACATAATAATCAATATTAATATTTCATATTGTAGTGTATATTATCAAAACTATTTCATAACTATTTTTTTTTAATTTAGTTGATTATGTTTTCATCGATTAAATATTTTTTAATATAAATTATTTGTGTATTAATGCATTTATAAAAAATATGTAGAAATACAGTAAAATATAAAAGCTTGAAGTTTATATTAAGCTTTATTTAATAAATTCTGATAAAAAAAAAAAAAAAAAAACAAATAAAGAAATATTATATATTTATATATGCAGACCATAAATAAATTATATAATTTTTTTGATTAATATAAAATTAATATGTTTGTTGTCCAAGTAAATATGAGATATTACAATTAATTATTCATTTTTTTATTGAAAATTTTTCTAGTCAGATAAACATTAGTCTCGATGTTGCAATATGTAATATAATACATACCATATTAAATGAATTATACTCTAAAAAATAACAAATAATTTTAAAAACAATCTATTTTTTATTCGAATAAAATTCATGTTGATATTTTTTTTTTTTAATTACAATGATCACGTAGAATATTCAGTCAATGACTAAAGAACTTATTTAAATTGCAGTAAAAATATTTCATATGTAACTATTGTTCCGGCAACCTTGAAAAATAAATTTATTATAAATTACAATTTATTTTATATTTTTTAAAATTTTTTATTTAAAATAATCATTTACCGCGAGCATAAAACTTCGAGTAAGTTCAAAAAAATTGAGGCCTGTTAATACAACATTATCAAATTCAAGTTGATATTGTAATCGTTCTGTCTATAAAATACAAAAAGAAAAAAGTAAAATTAATTTTAAAATTTAGATTCAATATTTAAAGCTTATTAAAATTTCTATTACTTCAATGGTAAATTCTTTAGCTGGACAATCATAAGTTAATGAAATAATTCTTTTAGATGCTTGATGAATTCTTGATGCTGCATAAATAGTCAAAGCCCCTTTTGCAAGTGTATATGCAAAAAAAACAAAGGAAAAAGTTGTCGTAATAATATCTTCCGATCTAAAAATACAAAATATTTTTATAAATTAATTATAAATATGTTTAAAAAATTTATTTTTATCATATAATAATAATATAAATAATGTTCTTACGTAATTCCTAAAAAAAGTTGTGAACTTATAGCGATAAAATTATATGTGATAGAGACAAATATCAAAGGTGATATTAATTCATCTGTTTTTTTAACTAAATTACCTAAAATACTGTAACTTATCCTCAATTTGTTCCAATAGTTTTCATCATTTATTAACTTAAAATCCATTGCCAATTTATTCATAAATATATATCTTTCTGCCAGACTTGTAGATAGCTAAAAGAATTTTAGTTTATTTATTATATCATATATCACATATCAATTTCATTATATTAATTAAAATAATACAAACTAATATTATAAATAAATCGGAAAAAGCCCAAGTAAATGCAGCAAATGTATCCATTAAAATAACAAAACTCTCACCAAGTTCCACTGTTTTAAAAAAATTAAATTCATAATTATTATTATTATATATATATATATACCTATATAATAAATTCAAATATCAAACTTACTCACATCGATATGATGAATTATTATTATTAGTACAGGATTTTGATTTTTGTATATAATAAGTTAAAAAATTCCACATTACATGTTCCATCAACGTAAATGACATTAAAATTAATGAAATTATATTTATTTTCCACCAAATTTTTGGACAATCATTTTTTAAACTGTAATATAAAATCATATATACTCATTTATATATTGCGATTATAATTATTATGACCTATATTTTTAAATATAATTAATATTGACCTATTTGTTTTGACTTCCATGGAATTCCATAATTTTTGATATTCTGGCCATTTTGATGAAATATAAAATATAAATATGAAATATTCCAAAATAACAGTTAAATAGAATACAATATATGATACAGCAACACTATTATTAGCTACAAACAAATCAAAAAATTAATATTTTATCAAATAATGATGAATAATCGATACATATAATGTTGATTTGCAATTCTATTTAATGAACATATATATACTATTTACTTGCAACACCCAATACACAACCAACTTCACTTTCGGTAGTTTTAATAGCAACAATAGTAGTCTTTATTAATAACGGTGTTATTAATAATGGAATTAAAATACTGTAAAACATTTTAAATGATTTTAAAGTAAATTCCATTTTTTTATAATTTTTATTGTTGACATTTGTAACTGGAAATAATCCAAATATTTGAGCAACAATAAGAGTTGGACGCATTGATCTGTGAAATGATTCTTCTTCCTGAAAAAAATATTAATAAAATATATTTACATAATTTATGTTTTATATGTATAATATATAATATTTACACATTTCTTGAGTCGTAAAAATTTTTCTATTTCCAAGTGTTGATACATCATCTGAAAGCTTATATATTAAGTATATGATAAAATTAATAGTTAGATATTGAGATTTGAGATATAATTTTTCTGTCTTGTACGATTTTATTATTATTTTTAAAAAATATTATAGAAAAACATAATCCAACTGTGTCAAAATACAACCTAACTGTAGAATGTAGAATTTATCTTTATTTATCAATTTTATGTTGAAGAAACAAATATATATATATTTATGAATTTTGAATAATTCAATTACATAAAAATCAATATAAATATTTTATATTGTCATGTATTATTAAAATTATTTCATAACCATATTTTTTTAATTTAGTTGATTCGATATTTTTAATATAAATTGTTTTTTAAGTTGAAGTATTCATAAAAAAAAAACATGTATAGAAATACAGTACAATATAAATTTGTTTTTTTTTTTTTTTTAATTATCATAAAAGCTTGAAGTATTAGTATTAGGCTTTATTTCATAAATTTCAATAAAAAAAACAAAACAAACAAACGAAAAAATTATATATTTATATATAGGCCATATAATTTTATTGATTATAACATGTTTGTGGTCCAAGTAAATATGAGATATTACAATTAATTATTTATTTTTTCATTGAAAATTTTTCTAACGAACTATTTAAATTGCAGTAAAAATATTTCATATGTAACTATTATTCCGGCAACCTTGAAAAATAAATTTATTGATTAGATAATTTTTTATATAAATTCAAAATAGTTAATTTATAATTATTAACACAAACATTTATTAATTTAAAAATAATTATATATATACCTATTTACTTAGACCATATGATTTTATCGATTAATAAAATTGATATTATTTTTATTTATTTAAATTTTATTAAACTTTAAATTAATTAAAAAAGAATATAAACAATTACAATTTAAACTGATGAATATTATAATATTACTTTGTTTTGTTTTTTATCATTATCATTATTGTATGCAACTATTATTCCGGCAAAATAATTTTTGCATATATAAATTATTGTTTATTTTCACGTTCAACTTGAGCTAAAATTTCATTAGTTGAACTTTGAAACTCTTGATTCATGACATCATATGATTTTTTCATCAATGTATCAAGATCATCTTTGGTCATGCCTTTAGTTGAAATTGGTGGTAATATTGTTATATAACTTTTTCCTAATATAATATTTAAAAATAATAAACAAATAAATTATATACCTATTTTTTAATTATTATTTAAAAATTTTTTTTCAATAAAATTTACCTGAATTAAATATTTTTTTATCATGATCAATATAATAATATTTTGAAACAACAATTGGTTGTATTGGTGCTTGTGATGTTATAGCAACATTAAATGCACCTTTTTTAAATGGTTTAAGTGTATTATCTGTATTTCTTGTTCCTTCAGGAAATATTATTAATTTACCTTTTCTTTTATTTATTATTTTACCAGTTGTGTTTAATGCATCAACTGATTCTTTGTGTTTATTTCTGTTTATAAATACTGTACCCCAGAGTATTCCAGCCAAACCAAGTGTACCACTATACCAAAGAATTTCCTGTTTAGCAATGAGAATACAATTCTCAATAACTCCCCATATTTGAGCCAATACTGATAAGAAGTTTAAAAAAAAAATTGTTAACTTTCGTTTTTATTATTTTTTCATTATATGTTACTTGTTGACTTACCAACAAGATCCAATCCACTTTGATGATTTATTATAACAACAGCTGGACTATTTTTAACAATATTTTCATGTCCTCGAATAATAAAATCCATACCCACTAACTTCATCACTTTGCATAATTGCCATGATGGTATTCTATATTAAATTAATAATTTATGTTATTGTATAATTTATTTATATATTTATATTTAAATATTTATTTATACTTACAATGCATTCTTCCAATGAAATGGTCGAAGTAACATAAATAAAATTGGCCATGACGCTGCAATAACAGAAGTTGCACAAAATATTACAAACTTCAAATAATATTTTACTTGTTTTCTAACAAAAATAACTATAACAATCAAAAAAATAATGCTCCAAAAATTATCAAACATTTTGTATTTATTAAAACGACACTATTTTTTTTTAAATCTATCTCACAGATTAATAAAAATTTACTATATGAATCCACAATACTTATATACACTTTTATATATATATATTTTTTTTTTCAAATCAATTTATTAGTAATTGATGATTATATACAAACTGTTTATTATTATTATCTCTATTCAATAAATTGAAATAATTTATATATACCTATTATATAAATCTTGTTATATAAATAGATATATATTTTTATTTTAAAAATATTAACTAATAAACTTTTTTACAAATAAAAATAAATAGAAAAATTAAAAACACAGCAAATATAGAATTTTTTTTTTTTTTAATAATTAAAATTTATCTAGATATTTCTTTTGAATTTAAAAAAATTACAACAAACATGTAAAATAGTCAATCAACAACTAAACTCAATATCCAATTCATTGAATTCATAAATATATAATAAATAATGATAATATAAAAAAAAAAAAAATCCTTGATTCTTATATACCTTTTTTTTTTTTTTCTTTTTGCATGAATAAATATAAAAACAAAGTTCAAATTATTATTTCTATAAAAAAAAAATAAAAATAAATAATTAAAAATTCTATGAAATTTCCACATCGTCTAACATGATAATTAAGTTTAAAATTAAATTCAGCCAATTATTAATTTAAACTTTAAATATGTATTTTATTTTACTGAATAATATCAAGTTTTATAACAACAATACAAACAAAATAAGTATATATTTTACTATTTTATTTAATTTGTTGATATCATAATAATCAACAAGTTGTGTTCAGGTAAAATATACACCTTATAATACTTGAAACTTTTAATAAGGTCAAGTTGGGTGAAGGTTGTTTTCTTGTGTATATTTTTGATATCATTATTATCATATAAATATATTTATTTATTTTTATTTTTATATGTATATATATTTTATCCCCGAATGAGGCTGCTAGGTTAAGTGGAACCAGCAGTCAGCTGTCAGTTCAATAAAACAGCTGATTATATTTATTATTTTTTTATAAATGAAAAAAATTATAAAAATAATAAGTATGACATTTAAATAATTAAAAATAATAATTATTATATAAACAAATAAATTAATAACAATATATTAAAATTAAAATCATTAATATACATAAAAAATAAAATAATATTTTGATTTGTTTATTTTTACATTTGTTATTGTTTATTTGAATTATTGAATCGTGAAAATATTGATTGTGCTTGATAAGTGTTATTTTTGATAAAAAATTAATAATTAACAAGGAAAAAAAAAATTAAAAAATACTAATCAAGTGTATATTAATTTTTAAACATCAATGAAATATGTAAGTATTTTTTATTTATTGTTATTGTTTTTTATTTATATTATTTTTTAAATATAAAAATATATAATTTTGTTATTTAAAATATTAATTTTATTCAATATATTTTTAAAGATTTATTTTTATTTTTGTTTTTTACAGTGACATTTTAATCAATAATACTCAATATGAACGGATAAGAAAATTTACTTCGTTAACAATTATAATTAAAAAAAAAAATGAATTATTAATGTTATTTATCTTGGATAAAAAAAATAATACATTTATTTAATAATCTAAACATAATTATAAATAATGGATGATTATAACATTTGGTATAATGATAAAAAAATAAATGCAATATTTAATGATAAATTAAATGGTTTTATTAAAAAAATTAAAAATATAAAAAATTATTTATTTATATTAACAACAAATAAAAAAATTTATTATTCTATTATTAATGAATTAGAAGATTTTATTAAATTTAATATTATTGATTTTATTGCTATTGATATTGATTGTAATTCAGAGTATTTATTTATTGTTAATGATAATGATGGTTCAGTTGTTAAATTAAAACCATATAATTTTGAAATTATTGAGACAATTGTTTTAAAAGAAAATGCTAAATTATGCAGTCATGGGTAAGACAAATAAATAACTGTAAATTGTTAATAAAATAATTATTAATTATATTTTATTTTATTTTATTTTATTTTATTTTAGATGCCAACAAAATGAAAAATTAATAAAAGTAAAATCAATTGCTTGCAATGATTTATCAATATTATTTATAACAGAAAATGATGAACTATGGGCAAATGGAAATATTCCACAAATTGATATTAAATGTGATATACCAAAAAAAGTAATATTTTTTGATGGTAGAATAATATCAAGTATATCATGTGGTATTAATTTTTGGATTGCAATTTGTCGTAAAATAACAAATTCATTAAATGATGATACTGATGATGAAAATGATATTGAAAAAATATATGTAAATACTTGTTTAAAATGTATTAATGAAATTAATGATGATAATAAAACAAATAATAAATTAACATTAAATAGTACAACAGAAAAAAGAAATAATATTGTTATTGATAATGAATTAAATAATAATTCAATTAATACAAATTTTATAAAAAAACAATTATCACGTGTATCATCATTGGGTGATGATATTGTTGATAATAATAATTATGATGATTCATCAAATTCATCAAAAATATTACGACAAAATGTATCAAATGTTGCAAATTTTGTTTGTGAAGGTGTTAAATTAATAAGTGATAAAGTTACAAATTTATCACGTCAAATGAGTAATAATGATAATGATAAAATACATTTAACAGATATGAATATAAAATTACCATTATATCAAGAATCATCACGTCAAAATTCATTAAAAAATGATGATGATGTACCATCAAGTATTGGTTCATCATTTGATTATCATGATTTAATAATAACTCAAAATTGTTTAGATGAAAAAATTAATAATTTTATTGATACTGGTAATAATTTATTATCAACTGAATTATGGTCATGGGGTGATACAAATTATGGACAACTTGGTATTGGTGATAATATATCAAGAACAAAACCAGTACTAATAACAAAATTACAAAATACTGGTATACAAAAAATATCATGTGGTTCATATCATACACTTGCATTAACACTTGATGGACGTGTTTTTTCATGGGGAAAAAATAATTATAAACAAATTATAAATGATACATCATTACATCAAAGTTCACCAAAACAAATAAATCCAACAAAAAAAAATAATTCTGATGTACGAGCAACAGATATATCTGCTGGTGAAAAATACAGTTTAATTATTATTAATCAAGAAATTTATTTAATTGGTAAAATAAATGATAATGATGATGATTGTATTAAAAAACTTGATACAATTGATGAATTATCAACAATGAAAATTAATTATTTATCAAGTTCTGGTAAATATACAATTTATTCATTAAATAATAAACCAAATATAATAATAAATAAAATTAATATTAATAATGAAAAATTATTATTAGAAGAAATGATAATTGTTAGTCAAAATTTAATAAAAAAATTACAAAAAAAAACAACAGCAACAAAAGAATTAAATGCATATGAAAAATTATGTAATTCATATTTAGAATTAATGTCATTAACAGCACTTAATGTAAAAAGTATAAATAATTATATGAATAATAAATTAAAAATAAATGAATTATTATTAATATTAAATGTTGATGAATTTACAAATATTTATAGATATTATATTAATGCATTATGTGATGTTATATCACTTGGTGGTATTAAAAAAATGGCTAAAATAATGCCTGAACAATCAGATAATATACGTAAATTATATTATACAATTGATAATTGGAAAAATATAACAATTGAAGATATTATAACAAATGCATTACAATCACCAATTAATAAATTAAATAATTATTTATTATTATTATCAGATATTATAAATAATAATAATAATAATAATAATAATAATAATTTATGTATTGATATTATAAAAAAAACTAAATTAAAATGGGAAAATTTATATAATGATCAAAAAAAATATATTAATGAAGCAATTAAAACACGTAATTTTTGGGATAATTTTGGTAAATCAATTGATATAGAAAAAACACCAGAAAGAAGATTAATACGTGAATCACATACACATCAATTATTTATAATGAATACAAGTTTTACAAGTTTTACAAGTTATTGGTTTATATTATTAAATGATATATTTATACATACAACTGGTACATCAAATTATACAGTATATCCATTATCAACAGTATGGATTGAATCAATTGGTGATAGTGAAACATCAAAAAATACAATATCAATGATAACACCAGAAAAAAATTTTTTATTTTATACAACAACATCAATTGAAAAAAATGAATGGTTAAATGCATTTCAAAATGCTATTAAAAAAAATATACATAATAATATTAGTAAAAATCCACCACGTTCACGTACAGCATCATATAAATTTTTAAAACATTCATTATATAAAGATGCATTATATAATGGTCGTTGGTTAAATGGTAAACCACATGGTTTTGGTGAAATGAAATGGAATGATGGTAAAATATATATTGGTGATTTTTATAATGGTTTAATACATGGTAATGGTAAAATAACAATACCATTAAAAGGTTCATATGATGGTGAATGGATTGATGGTAAACAATATGGTTTTGGTCATTATCAATATGAAAATGGTGATATTTATGATGGTTGGTTCAAAGATGATTTACCACATGGACATGGTGTTAAACAAGAGGGTCATTTAATGACTGAAATAGCATCAATATATATTGGTGATTGGTCAGCTGGTTTAAAACATGGTTATGGTGTTAAAGATGATCAAATAAGTGGTGAAAAATATCTTGGATCATGGTTTAATGATCATAAACATGGTACTGGTATTATTGTAACACTTGATGGTATTTATTATGAGGGTGAATTTATAAATGATATTATGATGGGACATGGTTTGATGGTATTTGATAATGGTACACATTATGAAGGTGAAATAAAATCAGCTGGATGTTTTGGTGGTAAAGGAATATTAGAATTACAAAATGGTTATACAATTGATGGTATTATACATGGTAATTGGAATGATAATATCAAAGTAATAGCAACATTACAATTAAATAAAAATAATAATAATAATAATAATAATTTTACAAAACCACCATCATTTAGTAAAATTGGTGTTGCAGCTAATCAAAAATGGAAATCAATATTTCATCAATGTTATGAATTACTTGGTTTAATTGATCCAGCAAATCGTTCAACAATATTATTTAATAAAACACCAGAAACACAACGTATTTGGGATAATCTTGCTGTTGTTATTAATAAATCATTACAAAAATCAACAATTGATACAAATTATAATTTATCATCATCATCATCATTAAAATATCGTGATAAAGATTTATCAATAAGTGATGAATTAAGTAAAATACCAAAATTTGGACGTGATGATTTAACTATTGAATCATATGAATTGATAAAAAATTATTTAAATGGTGCATTTGAAAGTATACATCATCCACTAGGTTGGTTATTAAATGAAATGTCAAGTGTATTTAATTCAAGTTATGGTGGTGTTAGAGTACATCCATTATTATTAATACATGCTGTTGCTGAAATAAAAAGTATAACTGAACGTATTTATGAACTTGTTAATTTATTATTTCCTGCATTACCAAAATATGGTCTTGATATGGTTTTAAAAAGTAATAATGATAATTATGAATGTGATATTATTAGTGCTGATGGTTTATTACATCCAATATTATTACCACAAGTTAATTCATCATTATTTTTATTATATGCATTACATAATAAAAATGAAGATGATGCATATTGGGAAAGACTTATTAAATGGAATAAACAAAATGATGAAAGATTAATGGAATTATTAGATGTTGATAAAAAATTTTGGAACAAAAATTTTATAAATAAAAAAAATGATAATTATTTTAATGATGCTATTGAAAATTTACAACAATTAAAAACAACATTTTCACCATTAGAAAAATTAATGGTTATTAAAAAAACATTTGAAAAAGTAACAAAAGAAGTACAAAATGATTTTGGAAGTGTTTATATGTGGTCAATGGATGAATTATTTCCAGTTATTAATTTTGTTGTAATACGTGCTGGTGTTTTACAATTAGGAAGTGAAATAAATTTAATTGAAGATTTTATGGAACCATATGTTTCAAATGGTGAACTTGGAATTATGTTTTCAACATTAAAAGCATCATATCAACAAGTACTCAATGAAAAAATTGACATGACTGATTAATTTAACATTTATTTATTTGAAATAACAAAAAATTCATATAAATAATATTTTGGTGTATATATTTATATAGGTACTTATTTAAATAAATTATGCTCATAGAGTATATCAATAAAAAATAAAAATGTTTAAATTTTAAATATTAATAATATGTATAAATGTAAAATTCTCTGTACTAAATTAAATAATAATAAATAAAGAATAATATAATTTATTTTGTATACATAAAAAAAAATTATTTCATATTTTCATAACAGCTTGATCATAAACTTTCATTGCCAATGAACTATTATTAATTTTTAAATCTTTAAAATCATTTGATTGTAATATTATTAAATTTTTACATATATAATCAATAATTAATTCTTTAAATTTTTTAGTACCATATAAATCAATAATAATTAATATTTTAACTGAATTATCAATTGTTATTTTTTTAAATAATACATCTTCACACATATTTTGTAATTTATTCATTTTATATTTATAACCAATCGCTATTAATTTATCAGCATATTTATCAATTTTTCTTGGTTTTTTATTTGTATAAATAAATTCCATCATTTGTTTAGCAGTTTCAATATCAATATCATTAATAACAATACGATTGTCAATAGATGTATCAATTAATTCTGCAAATACAGTACTTTGAATAGCAAGTAATATTTTATGTGATTTTAATTCAATTCCATTAATATCAATAATAATATCACTGTATTTATTATTACATATAAATTTTGATAAACGTTCTGGTAATAAATATTCAGAAAATTCAATTTTTTTAATCATTGAACAAGTTGTTAAATCTTTATTATTATCTTGTATTTCAATTAATATTTCTAATGTATCATTTTGTGTTATAAATGATTGTAATGTTAATTGTGATAATGTACATTCATATAATATTGTATCATTAATATTATTTATTTTTTTTAAATTAAGAACACTTGCTTCTGTTTCAATATTACTATTATCATTTCTTTTATAAATTTTCATTAAAGTTGGTGTTGGCATATTATTATCTTCATCATTATTAACATTATCATTTTCAAGACACAATGTAAATACAATAAAATTATTAATACGACGATGTGGACGTTGTGAACGAATACTAACAATCCATTTATATTGTTGTTTTTTACCAGTATAAAATACTGATGATATTGCAGATGATAATGGTATCATTATTGTTGAATTTTGATTTATTTTTAAATTTTCAATAATCCATTTAAATCTATCTTTTCTTGTGACACCATTACATTGATAGTCTGTTTTTATTGTCGTTATGCTTTATTGAAAAAATTGAAATTCATTGATTTAAATAATTATGAGTATATATATATATTTTTAAAATTAAATAATAACCTTAAAAATAAATAAATTAATTAAATTATTATTTACGTACCTGCTTTTTGGAGAAAGCTTAGACATTTTTAAATATATTTTACGTATCAAAGTTTATTTATTTTTTTAAAATTTAATTATCAACAATTTATAAATTTATTTATATTATTATAATAATGTAAGGTTGTTAATAGACAACGCACATTTATAGTTTACAAAATTTAACTGAAATTTATCTATAGAATACACAATATATACAAAATAAATATTGTACACATGTTTCATCGACCCATCAATCATTTATTTATTTTTACTTTTACCACCACTTATATTTTTATTTTCAAAAAATTTCTTTAAATAAATAAATGTCATAGAAAAAAATTTAAAATAATTTTTTCTTTTCTGTTTCATTTTATTCTTTGATACCTATATACTTATATATAAAAAAAAAAAAAAATTTTTTAAAAAACTCATTATATTGTATAAATGATTTTAAACAATTAATTATTGTCTATTGATGACATAATTAGATACTTATATTTTAAAAAGCTAAAATTTTTTTATTTACGTTTTTACAATATTGTTTACTCAAAATTTATACTCTTATATTTAAACAGTTGTAAAAAATATTTAATATTTACATTTTATTGAATTTTATTACGACGTTATTATTTTAAAATTATAATTAAACAAATAAAATTATTTTTCTTATAGTCTCTGACACACACACACCCACTTTAATAACATAAAAAAAATATATGTCAAAAAGACAATAAATAATATTAAATTAATTTTTTTTTTTTTTTTTTTTATCAAATGATAACAATGTAATTTTAAAAATTTACAAATTATTAAATATTTACTTAAATATCAAAAACATAATAAAACAATATAAGCATATATAATTAATCATAAAATATTAATAACGTCATTCAATAAATATTTACAATTTATTACAGTTGAATAACTAAAATCACAAAAAACGTTAATTATTGTTAAAAAAAAAAAATATATATATGGGGGGGATAGTATAAGGAAAATTATAAAATTTGAAAATTTGTATAAAAAGCAAGAATTATTTTATGGTACATAATTTTAGATACTAAAATATTCAAGTAAATCATTCACTCAGTAAATTAATTTATAAAAAAAAAAAAATTATCAATATGAAATATTTTAATATTTCATTAATTTTTTTATCATTTAATAGTAATTTAATAGTAAATTGTTTTGGTAATTACAATGATTGGTCATCAAAATCCGGTAATGGTCAATTAAATGAAAAATTTTCATGGAAAAAATTAGATTGGGAATTTCCTAGTGAATACGTAAAAAATAAAGCAATTTCAAGTGGTAATTATCAACCACAAAATGGTCTTCCAGTTGGTATTGAAGTATGGAGAAATAAACTTTTTGTAACAGTTCCAAGATGGAAAAAAGGTAATTATTTTAATTTTTTAAATATATATGTAAATTAATTGAACAAAATATTGTATAATATATATTTTGTAATAATTATGTATTTATTACATATAACAAGATGAGTATTTATTTAATATAATAATATTTATAATAAATAAATGAAAAACAATTTATAAATTATTATTAATTATTTTTTTTTTTTTTTTTTTTAGGTATACCAGCAACATTAAATTGGATTAATTTAGATCAACATAAAAGTGGTTCACCAAAATTAACTCCATATCCAAGTTTACAACAAAATACAGCTGGTGATTGTGGTAATGGTTTAACAACAGCATACAGAATTCATGCTGATCAATGTAATCGTTTATGGGTATTAGATACTGGTACCATTGGTGATGCAAGTGATACTGTTCAAGTATGTCCATATACATTGAAGATTTTTGATTTATCAAGTGATAAAATAATACGACAATATGTATTCAAACCAAATGATACTAATCAGGTAATTATTTAATAAATATATTATATTATATTTTAATAATAATTACATAAATGTAAATATAATTGAATATTTATTTTTATCAGAATACATTTATTGCAAATATTGCTGTTGACTTGGGTCATGGTGGATGTAATGATGCATATGCTTATATGTCTGATGAGCTTGGCTATGGATTGATTGTTTATTCTTGGGCTGAAAATACATCATGGCGTGTACATCATGGTTTTTTTCTTCCTGATCCATTAAAAGGTGATTGGACAATTGCAGGATTAAATTTTCAATGGGAAGATGAAGGTATATTTGGTATGAGTTTATCACCAATTACTTCAAATGGATTTAGAACATTGTATTTTCATCCATTGAGTAGTTTTCATGAATTTAGTGTATCAACTGAAATTCTTCGTAATAAAACATTGGCATTAAATAGTTATCATGCATTTAAGGTAAGATAAGAATTTATTATAATAATTTTTTTTATTATATATTATAATAAAACATAATTTAAAATGTAAATTATAATATTTTTTTATTTAGGTTGTTGGTGAAAGAAGAAAAGGTCATTCAACAGCTGAAACAATGGATAATAGTGGAATTCAATTATTTAATCTTGTTGATCAAAATGCAGTTGGATGTTGGAACTCAAAATTACCATATACACCAGAAAATCACGGCATTATTGCTAAAGATGATAAACGAATGATATTTCCAGCTGATGTTAAAGTAATATTATCAATTCTTATTATCATAATTATTTAATTTTAAAAACAATAATTAATAAAAATATTTTAATTATTTATTACAGGTAAAAAATGGTATTGTTTGGATTGTTCAAGATAAAATGCCTGGTTTTATGATAACTGGAGTTAATTTTAATGAAGTTAATTTTAGAATATTTACAATACCATTTGCTGAAGCTATTGCTGGTACTGTTTGCGATAATTTTTCATAAATTATTTAAATTTATATTATTAAAATTTATTTTTGTTAATTTAAAAAAAATATATATAATTGTACAAACATAGTAAATTAATTAATATATTTTGTTTAATGTTAATTTTTTTTAATTAATTTACTCATTCGAATAATAAAAACTATATTTAAAAATTTTTATATAATTATTCTTCTATTTATATGAGTATAATATCTATCTAATAAATGATGAATATTATCAGCATTTAAAACAATTTAAATATAAATATACATATTTATAAAAATTGATGATAAAAAATATATTTTGTTTGTTTTTTTTTTTTTCAATTCTATTAAAAATTTGATAAATATAATTTTATATATTTTTTATTAAGCACAGTTATTTAAAAATACACAAGTCAACCAAGATTATAGTCATGATAACGATACTGTGACGCATAAAAGAAAAAAAAAAACCAACAAACTAAAATATAAAAATACAAATGATCTAGCATAATAAATGAATCATCCAACCAATCATTATTCATCAAAACAAAAAAAATAAATAACAATTTCATCATATTTTTTTAAATATTTTATATAATTATTAAAACGTGATACAAATTATTTTTTTCCTTCAAGAAAAACAAATTAAATTATACATACTCATTAATTTAATTTAATTGACATTTAATTTTTTGTCTAGTAACAATTTAAAGTATAGAAAACTATTTGAAAATTTTATAATTACAAATGTTTATTATTAAAATTAACACAAGTAATTGATCAACTTGGTTTTTGATTCAATTTTTTTTGAATTTTTACCAACCAAACCAGTCTAAAACATCAAATTTACCTAAATTTGATCGACAGGCAGATACACACTTCCATTTTGGATTGCATATATTTTTATCATGCAAACATGATGTTGGTGGATCAACATCCATCATAGCATCTGGATCCTTTGAAATATAACACCATGTAGTTTCAGCCTTATTTGGACAATATTTCCAACAACTTGTTGATGGTTTAAATCTTCCACCACCACAAAATGCTTTTGTTGCTGATTTTGTTGATGATACTTGATAAAAATTTAACATGATAAAAATCACGAAAATAATAACATGTTTTTCCATCAAAAATGCCATATTGAATCCTTTACCTGAATTACAAAAATTAAATAAATTTATGTCAATTATAAATTTAAATAAAAAAATTATAAAATTAAAAATAAAATTAAATAATAGTTTTTTATTTTTACTCAAACAAATTAATAATTTAATTTTATCTATATATATAAAAGATAATAGTTTTAATTAAAAAAATATTAATAGAATAAAATAAATTTATCAGTATATTATATTAAAAACAAATAAAAAGGTTATACAGAAAAATAAAAACGTGGAATAACTTGTAAAAGTTTACCTCAATAGTTGATGAATGAATTGAAGTTGAAAGTTGCTTTTCAAATATAAAAGTGCTTTGTCAGAATGGAAGAACGTTGATAATTTTTTTTTTTTTTTTTTCCATACTAGGTTGAGAAATCTAGGAAAACTTAAATCCCTATAATTTTTTCGACAGACACATTTGTCAGTATGAAAATTTAAATAATATTATATTCACTATAAAATTTTTTATAACAATTTAATTTATTTATTAATATTTATAACAATATTTAATTGATTAATTTATTTCATTAATGAATTATTATGTCATTTACATTTGTAAATGACAAATTACAATGATATTTAAAATTAAAAAATAACAAATGGTATATTTTATTAACCATATTAATAAAAAAAGAGAAAAAAAAAGAATATTTTAAACAATGATAAATTATATTTAATTACATTCATATGTCGTGACATTTTAATTAATTTTTTTTTTATTTAAATATATTTATTATTTTAACTTTAAGAATTTTTTTTATCTTGTTGAATGAAAAAAAAAAAAAAAAAAACAATTTGATAATTTTTTTATTTAATTAAATTCATATTTAACTCAAGTCTTTGTGTTGATTAATTTATATACTAATACTGGTATTAACCACAGTATTTAAAATCAAAATGAAAAATAAAAAATACTATATTTATCAATAAGTACGAGTATATAATAAAAAAATAAAAACTTTAACAATTAAATATTATTTTTTATAATTTAATATATTTAAATTTTTTTTTTTAATTTTGATTTTGATTTTGATTTAGAACATATTTACAAAGTAATTCAACAGCTAATTTTGGATAGTTATCTGTTATATGATTAAAACTTGTTGATTTTAATATTGTTGGATCTGTTAATACTTCGTTATGAAAAAATTTGAATGCAGCATTTTTTAATTTATTTGCTCCATAATGATTACCAATAATAACACATTCAACAACAGTATTTGATGACATATTATCAATTAAAGAATTTTCACATAGTTCTTTTAATTTAATAATATTTAATTTATAAGCAGCATCAATTAATTCATCTGAAAATTCAGAAAGCTTTGATGGTACATTTTGTGTATAAATATATTTCAACACTTGTTTAGCAACTTGTGGTTTAATATTATTTATAATTATTTCATTTTTTAATTTATTTTTTTCAATAATATCACATAATACTGTACTTGATGCTGATAATATTGCTTTATGAGATTCAAATTTATATCCTTGAATATTTAAAATAATATCACTAAATGGCATATGAAGCCTATCATCTGAAGTAGATGATGTTTCAATTTTTTTAAAAACATTTTTTGTTGAAGTTACTTGATCAACTTGATGAATTTCTGGTATAATAATATTTTCATTATAATTCATTATACAATTTGATGTTGTTGAATTATCAAATTCAAAAATTGCTGAATCAATATCAAATAATTCATTTATTGTTTCATTTTTATCATTAATGTCATCTGATAATACTGTACTTGATGTTAACAAATTTCCAACAATATGACTTATTTTATTATTATCATTATCAATATTATTATTATTATTATTATTAATAATAATAAATTCTTTTTTTTCTTTTTCTGGTGTTAAAAGATTTATTATTTCTGTTTTTTGATACTCTTGTTTATTATTTATATTTTTATCTTTATCTTTTTCAATTTTAATAAACATTGGAATGAATTTTTTTTTTAATTCATCATCAATTGAATTTTTTAATCTACGTTTACGCATACGATTATCATTAAGTACCATACATTTTATTGGATCTGGTAATGATAACTTTGAATATTTATCATTAAGTATAACAGCTGAATTAACTATTTTTTTTATATTTACTGTATCATTAAGTTCAAATTCACAATCACTTGGTATTATTCCAATTAATATTTTAAATTTTGTATTTTCAAATATTTTTTTTTTAAATGCTAATGCTGTTGATAATGCATGTGAATATATTAATTCACTTTCATCAACAATTAATTCACCAAATGTTATTATATTTTTTCTATAATCTTCATCATTTATAAATGATACACTTGTTTTAATATTTATATCAGTATTTTTAAATTTATCAAAATTTAAAAGTTTTAATCTAAAACGTGAATTTGGAGTAAATTCAAGACACCATTCATATTTTATGTTATTACCAGAATAAAAAGTTGGTGATTCAAACATTCCTGTTCTTCTTCTTATACATAATGACCATTTTTTATTAAAATTTTTAATTGACCAAATGTAATATTCTGGTTTACATACTCCAATTGTTCTATTTTATAAATAAAATTAAATAAAAACAATATAATTATTTAATAATTTTACAAAACGTGCTTAACTTAACCTAATATATTAAATATAAATTAAAAATTTCAATTACCTATCTTTATCCTCTTTAATATCCATTGTTTATTATTTTTAAAATTAATAATTAATATTATTTTAATACATTTTTGTTTATTATAATTGTCACTTGATTAATTTTTGACAATAAAAATATATTTTTTTTTAAATTTTTATATTGTAAAATAACAATTAATACAGTGTTATACAAAAAAGACAAAGTGATACAATAAGCAACAAACTGTAACACAATGTAACAAACTGTACATACAAATCATCAAAAAAAAAAACATGTCCGCTAATTAGATCAATTTGATTAGTCAAAAAAATATGGCGCGAATTGGCTATGGTTTAAAAAATGGATTACTAATTCACTTTTTCACAGTCAGAGAATTGAGAAAAAAAATAATATAAATTACTTAATTGAATTTCTAAATTACCTGTGTTTTTTATTTTTTCCGGGAAAAATTATGCTGATATTTAAAAAAAATATTAATAACAACAAATAATTTTTACGTCTGCAAGTATATATATTTGTGTATAAATATATATATATTTTTTTTTGTAAATTCATAATTTATTAAATAAAAAATAAATAAACAAGTCGTTGAATCTATAAATATTTAATTAAAAAACTTTGAAATTTATCTGAAAAATAACATCATTATTAATGGTAAATTATGGTAATATAAATTAATGAAAAAAATTTCAACACAATTTAAATATGTTTTAATAATATATTTAATAAGCATTCAAAAGAACGATAAACATGTTAATATTTGCAATAAAATTAATATAGGTACGTACAGAAAAATTATAATTATAAAAAAAAAAAAAAAGCTTGTGATAATTTATAAAACTAATTATGAGAGTATAATTAATGTATATTATATTTAATAAATTCAAAAGTTGATTATTAATTCCTTTTTTTTTTTTATTTATCATTAAAGTACGCTAATTTTTTATTTTCATTTGAAAATTATTTAAATAATTTGATTAAATATTACTGTTGAAAATAATTCAAGAGTTGACAAATAAAAAGTGTAAATATTAATAGATATATATTTTGATATCTTAAATATAAATATAATTTATATTAAAATTGATTAAATGCTTATAATTATTGATAATAATTATGATAATGATGATGAAAAAAAAAAAAGAAATAATTACTTGATTTCATTTGACATTTTACGTTTTTTTAATAACAATTTACGATAAGTTTCACGAGCTAATTCCGCATTTTGTATTTCTAATTCAACAAATTTAGTTGATTCAATTAATGATAAATCAGTTCTAATATATTCAATAGCTTCTTCTTTAAGTCTATCACTACCATAAATATTAGCAAATGATAATATATCAATAGCATTATTAATATTAATTCTTCTTATTAATATTCTTTCACACATCATTCTTAATTTATGCATTTTATATTTAAATGCTGCAATAATTAATTCATTAGTCATTTCATCAATTCTTGGTGGTTCATTATCAGTATAAACAAATATTAACATTTGTTTAGCAACTTCTGGTTCTAAATCATCAATAAATATATCACGTTGATTTTTAAGTGCATCATATTTTAATAATGATGCAAATACACTACTTTGTGCACACAATAATAATTTATGAGCTTTTAATTTTGTTCCTTTAATATTTAATGTTATATCACAAAATTGTTCATTTTCTAAAAATACTGATAAACGATCTTGTAATGGACTATCAGACATATCATTATTATTATCACCTTTAGTATGAGTTGTTGAATTACGTACAATTGTTGTTATTTCAATAAGTACGGTTAATGAATCATTTAATAAAAAATTTTTATTAATATCAAATACATCTTCCATTATTGTAAAACGATCATAAAAATCAGCAGTTGGACGTATTGCTGTTGCTGATGCATCATGTATTGTTTTATTTTTTTCTTCTTTATTTGCATTTAATAATGATAATGTTATATTTACAATACGATTATCAATAATATCTGGTGAATCTTTAAGTAATATCAATTTAAAAAATAACATACCAGGATATGATGGATATAAATCAAGACGCCAATTACATTCTGGTTTTGTACCAGATGTAAATGTTGGTGATTCTATTTTTTCATTTTGTTGTTTTGATGATGATACTGCTTTATAATTTTGTATTATCCATTCACGTGAATCTTTTCTTTTAACTTCTGTTTGTTGCCATATTTCAGATTTTCTTTCAACTATTACTGATGCCATTTCTATAATATTTAATTATATTATTATTTTATATTTTATATAAATATTATTGTTTATTATTATTTTTTTATTGCTTTAACATAACCTTAAAATTAAAAATATTATACCTGATTAGAGTTTGATGAAAATTATTGTTATTATTATTGCTTTAATTTATAATATATATAAATTAATTATTTTTGTTTATGATTGTTGAAATTTTTTTTTTCCAAGTAAACTTCAACACAAACTATATTTTAATTTGTAAAACTTTATTACCGGCTTGTACTTTTGCTGACAGAATTAACCATATATAATGGTGACTGTACAAAAATAAAAAAAATAACAGGGAGGGGCCAAAATCGGGTTAAAATTTATGAATAATTATACAGTTTTTATAAATCATTTTCTTGAAAAATTGTAAAGTTTTTTTTATCTCATCAACTACTAAAATAAGTAAACTAAAAATAAATTAATAAAAACCAACAAGATTCATAATAAACTATTAAATTTATAAATGTTTATTATAAAATAAAAAAATAGTTGTTTAATGAATTTTATGAATAAATATTTATTAATACATTACATTATTATTTTTTCAAATTACATTGAAGAAAATTAGAGTCATTATGACAATTTTTCTTTTTAAATATATATACCTACCAGCAATTTATTTTTTTTTTTTATAAAAAAACAATTAGACACAATTCGTTGTTTAAATATTGTTATAAAAATTTATCAAGCAATTAAAAAAATGTTAATTTTACATTATTATTAATATTAATATATTTATCTAAACAATTCTACTGATTATTAGAAAATTTTATTTTTCAAGTAAGAAAACATTTAATAATGAAAGGAATGTTTAGGGTTTTTATTCTTTTTTTAACGATAATTGATCCCCCAGATGAAATATTAATTTATATTATTAAAAGTTAATTATAATTTATAGAACTGCCACATATGAATTAAATGTTTTTTCATTTTCCTCTACTGGACGTTGATCAACTATTTTTGTCTTTTTTTTTTTTTGTTATATAGGTATATACATAATTAATTAATTAATCAGTAAATTATATTATTTTTATTGAATATAATTAACCTTTATTCCTCCAGGCAAAGTATAAAAAAAAAGCACAACAAGTTTTAGCAAACATTCATTATGCATTGTCGAGGTCATAAATAGAATGACCTACTTAATAAATTTTTCTAATAATATAAATAAAGTAAAGGCTTTATTTTAAATTGACATTAACTGTAAAAGAGAATATTAATTATCATACCTAATAGAAAAAAAAAAAAAATTAAACAATCAACATATATTGATAAAGATAAATGAATTATTTTAAATCGGTAAAAAAATTAATTAAATTGCGTTAATTGTAATTAAAATGTACATTAATAACGAAAAAATAAAAAAAAAAGAATCATCAAATAAATGACAAAGGGACCAATTGAATTGAGATGTCAAACACTTTATTTTTTTTTCACATATAAAGGCAAATATTGCCTAATAATTATTCAATGATATACAAAATTCATACTATCTAAATTGGAAATAAAAAAAAAAGAAAAACAAATTACAAAAAAAAGAGGAAAAAAAAATATAATAGAGCATTTAGAGAAGAAAAAAAAAAATTAATAAAATATTACAAAAATCTTCTTCGGCAACGTTTATGATTGAAATAGCCCTTCCAATAACCAACTAAACTTCTGCCTAGACAAACAAGTAGTTGATAAGATGGTAAGCTTGATAATATAATTAAATTGGCACAATTAATAATTAATTTAATTTGCCTGTTGATGAAATTAACACGATAATATGTGGAAGGTTTCAATTGCGGAAGTATTAACCAAAATACGAAACACATTATTACAATAATTGCGACGTACACGTTTAATAACAAAATTAATTGCATTATAATGCAATACGTTAATTGATTTTTAAATATTTTTTTATACTTGATTATTTTATTAATATTATTATTATTATATTTCCCAAATTTATTGATTTATCTTTCTTTTTTTTTTTTTAAAGATGAAAATGCAAAACACGAAAAAATTTAATATTTAAACAAATTATTTAAAAAAGTAACAATAAATAATAGAAAAAGAAAAAAAAACCTGGAACAAAATTAATGCTAAATTGTCTGACCAATAAGGCCCCTGACAATTGGACCAATAAATTTTCTTAATTGTTATTGTTATTAAATTTTTTCCTACTCAATTACAAAGTTAATAATAATGTAAAGAGTATTTCCTAATTATTAACTATGATTTTTATTAAAAATTTAATTATATATTGTAGTAGTATTTAATGAATTTTTGTTTTATTAAAAAAAAAAAAAAAAAAAAAAAATAAATTTACTGTTATTTAATATTATTATGATTATTTATTATTATAAACCGTTTATTATTTAACGCGTGTTATTCGGTTAAAATTTTACTTTACCGTAATTTTATTTGCATTTTCTCATTCAACTATTTATGAATAAACAATTATTTAAAAATTAAATTAAATTAATAATATAAAGAAAAAAAAAAAAACAATGATAATTCCAGCTAAGAGTTTGGGCAAAAAAAAATATTAAAAAAAAAAAAAACAGAAAGAATGAAGTAATTTCAGTCTGTTTTTTTTTTTTAATTAGTTTTTTTAAACGTGTCACACACCAGCTGCTGGAGGGCACAAGTAATAAATAAAACTTGTGAATTTCACCAGAAAAAAAATTCGACAAATTATTGTATGGTTTTTTCGTTTGAATATACTCAAAAATTAGAGATATTATTGAGAACTCGATATTTCACACTTACGTATTTTTTTGTTTTTTGTTTTTTTTTTTTTAAATTTTATTATTTATTGATTTTTTTTTGTGGTTTTGTTTTTATTATTATAATGAAATATAGCCACGAATCAATACTTAGATCAAATCAGCAACATTCGTTGGCATTTCTTCGATACGAGTGTGGTAGAATTGCTCGATGTCACTCATCGTTCTCTTGTCATCATTTGTAACAAAATTAATTGCAACACCTTTACGTCCAAAACGACCACCACGTCCAATTCTATTGAATGATAATAAAATTAAAAAACAAAATTAATAATTTATTAAAATAAAATTTAATGATAAAATATTTAAATATAAATAAATAAAATTAAAAAAATTACCTGTGAATATAATTTTCACGGTTTGAGGGAAGATCGTAATTGATAACCAATGATACTTGTTGTACATCAATACCACGAGCAAGTAAATCAGTTGTAATAAGTACACGTGATGAACCAGTACGGAATTGTCTCATAATAAGATCACGTTCACGTTGTTCCATATCACCATGCATTGCTGATACAGTAAAGTCACGTGATTGCATGTTTTCAGTAAGCCAATCAACCTTACGACGTGTATTACAAAATATTACAGCTTGTGTAATACTTAATGTTTCATAAAGATCACAAAGTGTTTCAAATTTCCAATCTTCACGTTCAACTAATACATAAAATTGTTTAATACCCTCAAGTGTTAATTCTTCTTTTTTAACAAGAATTTGAATTGGATTACGCATAAAACATTTTGATACTTCAAATACATCATCAGGCATTGTTGCTGATAATAAAATGACTTGTACTTCTTGGGGTAATAATTTAAATACATCATGAATTTGATCTTTAAAACCACGAGATAACATTTCATCGGCTTCATCAAGAACAAAAAGTTTAATATCATCAGTACGTAATGCACGACGACTAATCATATCATAAACACGTCCTGGTGTACCAACAACAACATGAACACCTTGTCCTAATCTACTCATATCTTCACGTACATTGGTACCACCAATGCAAGCATGACATTGAGCATGCATAAAATCACCAAGAGCAATCATAACTTTTTGGATCTAAAAAATAAATTAATTAATAAATAAATATTTTTAAATTATTATATTATTCAAGTATAAATATAAATTAAATATTTACCTGTTGTGCAAGCTCACGAGTTGGTGCAAGAATCAATGCTTGGCATTGAGGAATTGATGTATCAATTTGTTGAAGAATTGAAATTGAAAATGTTGCAGTTTTACCAGTACCTAAAAGAAAAAAAAAAAAAACATCAATTATTAATACAATTCATGTTGATAATTTCATGTTAAATAATTTATTATTTAACATGATTTTTAATAATAAAAATAATAATATAGATTAAAATTTACCAGATTGAGCTTGAGCAATAACATCAAGACCCTTGACACATGGTACAATAGCACGCTGTTGAATTGCTGATGGTTTTTCAAAACCATAAGCATAAATACCACGAAGGAGTTCTTCCTTCAAGTTCATGTCATCAAAAGAATCGACAACGGTTTCCCAGTTGGTTTCAATAAGACCATCTGGTTCCATACCAGCTGGTCCATCATAAACTGGAGCATCAGCCTCACTTGGGCCATTTTTAGAGTCTCCAGACCAATCTCGGTCCTCGGTTCTGTAAATATAAATAATATTTTTAAATCAACATTTATTTTATTTATTTATTTTATTAAATTATATTAATTTTAATCTTACTCTTGTTTTTTAACAAGACTGTCTGACATTTTGGATTAATTTTTTTCAATTCAAAGTTTATTCTCTTTTTTTTTTTTTTTTTTTCTTTAATATCAAATGAATAATATCATGGACAAACTGAGTGACTCTAGACCTTGAATAAACTTAGATAAAATGAAAAAACCAATGACTCATTGACAAGGTTTTATTCAAAATGGAAAAGAAAATAATAATAATAATAAAATCACTAATGACGCACAAATATCAAAGTCTATTTTCACAAAAAAAAAAAAAAAAAATTGTATTATTATTATTATTTATTTATTTGATAATACTAATTTTTTATCTTGAGTAAATAAAAATAAAAAAAAATATATATTATTTATCAAAATAAAGTAGCTTGTTAAATTTTCAAGAGGTAAAATAATAGATGTTATTTTATTTATTTATTTTTTTTTGTTTATCAAAAAAATAAAAAAAATAAAATGTACAGGTAAATTGTGAAGATGGGCGTTAGTTATTGTTCAACAAGGGTTAAAATATTGACAGCGTGTATATATTTTAATGGCAGAAAAGGCGACAGCATGGCTGGGCATAGTGGACGCAGACGGCGTCGAAAAACTCATAAAATTTATTAGGGGGTGGATTAATCTCTATTGAAAAATAATGATAATAATAATATTAATATCAACTATAATATTTATAATAAAAAATTTAATATAATAATAATAGTAATAATATAAATTTAATAAAAAATTAGTAAAATGAAATTTAACCTACAAAATATTATAAAAAGACGCTTGTTTAATTAAACATTTATTATAAATATTTAAATTATAATTATTAATAGTTATATTATAATAATAATAATAAATTAAAAATTTTGAGGGTACAAATTTGATAAAGCATAATAATCATCAAGATTTAATATGACCCATGAAATATTATTCGTATCTAACATGTGCTTCACTAACTGAACGCGTGACATAAAAATCTAAAAATATTTATATATAAATTAACCACCAATAAAAAATATTATTATCAAATACAAAAACCACGATAATTTAATTATTTTTTTGCACTTTTTTTTTAAATTTTAAATTAAAATTATTATACTATTATAAAAAGAATTGGAATTTTTTTTCTTTTTATTTTATTTTTTTTTTGCTTCTTTTTTTTTTTTTTTTTTTTCGCGGCACGCCATGTTGTCAGACGTTAAAGTCCGTGCACTCATCCGTATCATGAAATTTATAATTTATTGATATTGAGGTTATTATACACATATTTTAATCACAATTCAATTTAAAACTTGATTAACAATGTTAATTGATACTATGTTTATGATAATATTAATTATTATATTAAATATATTGTAAAAAAAGTAATTTTTTACCTTCTTTCGGATGTGTAAGACATGTTTCACAGTCAGTTAGCGTGATGGAAAGGATGAGTTCCAATTGCGTCACGACAAATATTAACACTAGAAACACACCATTTCATGGCGCTAGTATCGACTAATTTTTTTTTAATTTTCATATTTTATTTATAATATGATAATATTTATCAATAATTTAATTAAATTATATATCATAATTTGATATTTATTGTCATATTTAATTTTTTATTGTTATTTATTATTTAACATATTAATTTATATGATTTTTATTATTTTAATTCATCATTTTTTACTGCGCAGACAGTGTATGTGTTTTTGCGTCGATTGAATCCAGAAAATGGGAGGTGGTTTAAAAAAAAAAAAAAAAGAATCTATAAAAAATAAAGATGGATGAAAAAAGCGGGAAAATTTAATTATCCTAAATAGGCATAAATAAATTGGTATTTTTTTTTTCTTCAATTTTTTAATAAAGTAAAGGTAAATAAAATTAACAAATAATTAATATACTGGTTAGTAGTTTATTATCAGGAATAAAAATAATATATATTTAAAAAATAAATTGAATATAATAATGATATAAATTCATTATATAAAATAACAATGTAAAAAAATATATATAAATTTAAAAATAATTAATTATTTATATAAAGGCACAGCTTAATATAAATAATAATATAGCAATTGGAAAAATAATATATATTCCCATTCTTGGATGACATACAGATGTTAAATATGATATATCATCTTGTTCATGTTCAATACCATCACGTGTTGGTACTTCAACAATAACTCTATCATTTGATAATATATTTAATGTAAATGTACATTTAGTACTATTTAAACATGATTTTGTAACATTTTCATATTGAAATGTTGGTTTATAAATATCAAAAACAGCATGTATATCATTTGATACAATATCATTATCACTATAGAAAATATAATAATAATAACCATCATTTGTAACATTATGATGTGTTGTCATATAATCACTATATTCTAAAAAATGTACACCATTACATGATTCAGAATGATTAAATGGATTTTGTAATAATAAATTACCCTTATAACAATTTAATAAACCCTCTTCAAAACTAGATGCTGATGAATCATCTTCACTTGTATTATTACGTAATGCATTACCACCATGTTGAATACCATGATCAAGTAATGGAGCATTTAATATTTGTTGATTACTTCTTGTATATCTATGTGATATATGTGATTGATAATATTTTGTACCATATTCATTTTCTTCAGCACCATTATCAATACCAGGATTATTTAATAATAATTTTAAATTTTCTCTCTTATTATTATTATTATTATTTAATAAATATTTTTTATTTAATTTTTTAGCATGTCTTACTTTTCTCATTGATTTGCCAGTATTATTTTTATCAGAATGATTAATTATAAAATCCATTGCAGTTTTAGTTAATTTATCAATATTATTTTGTTTTATTGTATCATTATTTAATTTTTTCATTTTATTTTTTATTTTTTGTGCTATAATATTATCAGGATTATTATTTTCCTTGGAATTTATTAATTGAGCATTTGTTTCATATGTTATTTTGACTTGTTTGTCAGCATCTGCTAACATTATACCAGCTACTTTTGCTTTATTTGTATTGTGTTCTAACATTCCACATGTACGTAAATTTTTGTCATCTTTAACAACTAATATTCTTGCACCTTCAAATCTAATTTTTTGATTTTTAATAATATTTAAATTATATTATATTATATTATTGATTTATTTTATTTTTTTTTGTTTACCTTGAACATACTGAGAGTGATACTGTTGCACCTTTTAATAAATAAAAACCCCAATATTCCAATGTATCATCTGGTAGAGTCATACTTTTCTTTAGTCTAATGTGTTTTCTAAATGATGTTATTGCTGGTCTATGATTCATTTGAAATGCATTAAATGTACTGTTCATTTTCAAAGTATGTGACTAGAAAAAACAAAACAAAACAACTATAATTTTATTTATTTTAATAATAAAAAAATAAATTAAGTAGTTATATTACAGAGCAAAAAATTGATGATACACCATCACTTATTTCTAAAATATCTGATTCAGTTACAGCATAAACAACATCAGCATATACACTGTGTCTCAAATATAATGGTATTATTAATAATAATATTGGTAATACAGTTGTCATAAGACAAAAAAATAGCACACGTCTTACTCCATTCATATTTAAAATATATCTGTAAAATAAAAGTAAAAAATTTATTTATTCAAAATAGAAAATAAACACTGGTTTACATTAATGTGTTTTTTTTTTTTTCATTATTAAGTTATCTCAAATGTCAAATTTTATCAGCAGTTAATATTATAATTATTTATTTATTTGAACAAGTGTTTTTTTAGATATTTTAAAATACATATTATAATTTATGTCATTGAAAAAAATATAATGCACTTAATATCTAAATCAATATTATTCAAGGTAAAAAAAAATATTGCAACAATATAACAAACATAGTTGAAATATAATAAATAAATTTTTTATCATTTTTTTTTTTTTATAGAAATGCAAAAGAAAAAAACATTTATTTAATGATTATTTTTTAAAATTTTTCATAATTACATTGATGATTGATGAATATAATATTTAACTTAAACAAATTATTATTATATTTTAAATATAATAATTGACAATAAAAATAAAACTGTACTTGTAAAATTGTGAGAATAAAATTCTACTCTCCTGTACGACTGATAAGATAATAATATAATTTTTTTTGTTGTTGTTTTGTCATTGACAGTAGTCGAATAACTGTCAATTTTCCAAAATGAATATAATAATAAAAAATTGATCTCCATTTGTCAATAGACAATATATCTAATGAATAAAAAAAAATTAATTATACATGTGTTTTAACATGAATAAATTATATTTTATTTTAATAACAACAAACAAAAATAAACATGAACATGACATTGTCGAGTCGTTTGATTGATATATCTCGACATATCTCAACAAAAATGATAAATGATAATGATAAATGATGTAAACATACTAGGGAAATTTCATGTAGAAATAATTAGGGAAAAAAAACTAAGTCACTAGTATATTTTTCATAGAAAGAGATGAAAAACGCGAAATCATGTCGCTACATGGAAACGAACCTTACTGTTTTATAAATATGTATGTAAATAAATTATATATGTGTGTGTGTAAAAAAAAAAGTTGTCCGTCAAGCCGGAGTATACACAGAAAAATAGCGAGTCATTAACGTTATTATAAATTTAATTTAATCATCATTGTTATTAATATAATAAATTAATAAAAATGTCAGCACGATATGACAGGGCAATAACAGTATTTTCACCTGATGGTCATCTTCTTCAGGTTGAATATGCCCAAGAAGCTGTAAGAAAAGGATCAACAGCAGTAAGTTGCTTTATTTTTTGATGTCCTAACCTTTATTTTTATTAAAAAAATTAAATAAATTTTATCAATTATTTTTTTTTTTTTTTATAAATATAATAATAGAAATGATAATAATTATTATTGTTATAGGTTGGAGTACGTGGTAATGATGTAGTTGTTCTTGGTGTTGAAAAAAAATCTGTTGCTAAATTACAAGAAGAACGCACTGTTCGTAAAATTTGTCTTCTTGATGATCATGTTGTTATGGCATTTGCTGGTAATTATTATTATGTAAAAAAAAAAAATTAATATATTAATTTAATATAAATTTTTCAATATTATATTATATATATTTTTAATAAAGGACTCACTGCTGATGCCAGAGTATTAATAAATCGTGCCCAGATTGAATGTCAAAGTCACAAATTAACTGTTGAAGATCCAGTTACATTGGAGTATATAACTCGTTATATTGCCAGTAAGTTTAAATTGTAAATAAATTTGTTTATTTATAATTAATGATTAATAATAATAATAACAATGATATTTGTTTTGTAGGTTTGAAGCAAAAATATACCCAGAGCAATGGTAGAAGACCATTTGGTATATCATGTTTATTGGCTGGTTTTGATTATGATGGAAGTCCTCATTTGTATCAAACTGAACCATCTGGTATTTATCACGAATGGAAGGTAATATAAAATTATTATATTTATTATCATGTAATTGTTGTTTAAATTTAATGAAAATTAATTTGTTTTTATTTTAATTTTTATTTAACCAGGCCAATGCAACTGGTCGTGCAGCAAAAACAGTTAAAGAATTTTTAGAAAAATACTACACACCAGAAGAAGTTGCAACTGAACATGGTTCAATAAAACTTGCAATAAGAGCACTTCTTGAAGTTGTAACATCAGGACAAAAAAATCTTGAAATAGCAATAATGCGTCGTGGTGAAGCTGTTAAAATGCTTGACATTGATACAATAGGTGAATATGTCATTGAAATTGAAAAAGAAAAAGAAGCTGAAGCAGAAAAGAAGAAGCAGAAGAAATAATTAATTAACGTGTTTTTTTTTTTTTTTTTTAAATCAAATAATAAATTGATACTGTGTTTATTTTATACATTCTCATTGATTAAATAATAACGTACTTTTGAGATTTGTGAATGACAATTATTTTTTAATTTTTTTTGCATTTATTAAAACCCATGGTAAATTATTATTATTTTATTATTTTAAATGATGCATGGAAAAGGTGAAAATAATTGGAATGATATATTTATTTATATTTCGATTTAATTTGTTGATTTATACTCTGGTGATAGACATCTTCCACGATGATTAAATATTTGAAATGATGGTAAATTTCTTGTTGTTTCCCATGTTTTACATTCTAAATCAACAACAGCACGTATTTCACGAAAATCACCAGCAATATACATAATTCCATACATGACAATAATCAAACTGGCAATTCCTTGAATAACAATCTGAAAAAAAAACATCAATAATATTAGTATTTTTTATTTTTGATGAGATATTGTTCTTCGATACTATGATTAAAATAATAAACTTACATCAATTGGTAATGTAGTGAATTCTTGTTCAGTGATACGCAAATAAGAACGATCTATAAAAGAATACAATTAATTCATTATAATATTTATCAATATGTGAAATTATCAAAGTCATTGTCTGATTTATTATTTACAATTGAAACAACAACAAAACTTACGTTGAGCAGCTGAATAGGCAGCATGGAGAATCAAGATAAATCCGAAAAAAGTTATACTTTTGTGTTTAAGTGTAGCAGTCATTTTTAATCTTAAAATTATTGGTTTATTATAATAAAAATTAAAAATAAACTTTGGTTTAATATTTATTAAAAAGAATATACGAATCAGAACTCAAATGACAGGCATTGACATATAAGAGGAAAAAAAAAAACAATACGTGGCCATTTTCCCCAAAATGCCAACGTATAAAACTGAATACTACTAAATACATATACTAGGGATAAATAAGAAAATAATAGAACGTTAATGATAAATTTAAACCAATTTGAACGTTTAAATCTGAAAAAAAACGTGTATGAAAAATGTAAGCTTTTCAAAAACACTAAATACCTATTCGCTCATTTTGTACTCCTAATACGAATTAGTATAATTTAGGAAAATGAAGGATACCTTCTTAGTCATTCTATATTCCTAATACGGCTGCAATATTTATTTAAAATAACAATCTGGCAGATTTTCAAATATAAACTACGAAAACATCCATGAAATTTTTTTTTTGAATTCATTAGAAAAACATAAAGTAGAGAAAGTTTCCTTCAAAATTCATGCGACCTCTTTGCTCATTCTATTCGCCTAATACAATTGGCATTTTTTTTTAGAAAAACTGTCCGACCGATTTTCAAATTTATTAGAAAAACATAAAGTAGAGAAAGTTTCCTTCAAAATTCATGCTACCTCTTTGCTCATTCTATTCGCCTAATACAATTGGCATTTTTTTTTAGAAAAACTGTCCGACCGATTTTAAAATTTATTAGAAAAACATAAAGTAGAGAAAGTTTCCTTTAAAATTCATGCCACCTCTTTGCTCATTCTATTCGCCTAATACAATTGGCATTTTTTTTTAGAAAAACTGTCCGACCGATTTTCAAATTTATTAGAAAAACATAAAGTAGAGAAAGTTTCCTTCAAAATTCATGCCACCTCTTTGCTCATTCTATTCGCCTAATACAATTGGCATTTTTTTTTAGAAAAACTGTCCGACCGATTTTCAAATTTATTAGAAAAACATAAAGTAGAGAAAGTTTCCTTCAAAATTCATGCCACCTCTTTGCTCATTCTATTCGCCTAATACAATTGGCATTTTTTTTTAGAAAAACTGTCCGACCGATTTTCAAATTTATTAGAAAAACATAAAGTAGAGAAAGTTTCCTTCAAAATTCATGCCACCTCTTTGCTCATTCTATTCGCCTAATACAATTGGCATTTTTTTTTAGAAAAACTGTCCGACCGATTTTCAAATTTATTAGAAAAACATAAAGTAGAGAAAGTTTCCTTCAAAATTCATGCTACCTCTTTGCTCATTCTATTCGCCTAATACAATTGGCATTTTTTTTTAGAAAAACTGTCCGACCGATTTTCAAATTTATTAGAAAAACATAAAGTAGAGAAAGTTTCCTTCAAAATTCATGCTACCTCTTTGCTCATTCTATTCGCCTAATACAATTGGCATTTTTTTTTAGAAAAACTGTCCGACCGATTTTCAAATTTATTAGAAAAACATAAAGTAGAGAAAGTTTCCTTCAAAATTCATGCGACCTCTTTGCTCATTCTATTCGCCTAATACAATTGGCATTTTTTTTTAGAAAAACTGTCCGACCGATTTTCAAATTTATTAGAAAAACATAAAGTAGAGAAAGTTTCCTTCAAAATTCATGCTACCTCTTTGCTCATTCTATTCGCCTAATACAATTGGCATTTTTTTTTAGAAAAACTGTCCGACCGATTTTCAAATTTATTAGAAAAACATAAAGTAGAGAAAGTTTCCTTCAAAATTCATGCTACCTCTTTGCTCATTCTATTCGCCTAATACAATTGGCATTTTTTTTTAGAAAAACTGTCCGACCGATTTTCAAATTTATTAGAAAAACATAAAGTAGAGAAAGTTTCCTTCAAAATTCATGCTACCTCTTTGCTCATTCTATTCGCCTAATACAATTGGCATTTTTTTTTAGAAAAACTGTCCGACCGATTTTCAAATTTATTAGAAAAACATAAAGTAGAGAAAGTTTCCTTCAAAATTCATGCTACCTCTTTGCTCATTCTATTCGCCTAATACAATTGGCATTTTTTTTTAGAAAAACTGTCCGACCGATTTTCAAATTTATTAGAAAAACATAAAGTAGAGAAAGTTTCCTTCAAAATTCATGCTACCTCTTTGCTCATTCTATTCGCCTAATACAATTGGCATTTTTTTTTAGAAAAACTGTCCGACCGATTTTCAAATTTATTAGAAAAACATAAAGTAGAGAAAGTTTCCTTCAAAATTCATGCTACCTCTTTGCTCATTCTATTCGCCTAATACAATTGGCATTTTTTTTTAGAAAAACTGTCCGACCGATTTTCAAATTTATTAGAAAAACATAAAGTAGAGAAAGTTTCCTTCAAAATTCATGCTACCTCTTTGCTCATTCTATTCGCCTAATACAATTGGCATTTTTTTTTAGAAAAACTGTCCGACCGATTTTCAAATTTATTAGAAAAACATAAAGTAGAGAAAGTTTCCTTCAAAATTCATGCTACCTCTTTGCTCATTCTATTCGCCTAATACAATTGGCATTTTTTTTTAGAAAAACTGTCCGACCGATTTTCAAATTTATTAGAAAAACATAAAGTAGAGAAAGTTTCCTTCAAAATTCATGCTACCTCTTTGCTCATTCTATTCGCCTAATACAATTGGCATTTTTTTTTAGAAAAACTGTCCGACCGATTTTCAAATTTATTAGAAAAACATAAAGTAGAGAAAGTTTCCTTCAAAATTCATGCTACCTCTTTGCTCATTCTATTCGCCTAATACAATTGGCATTTTTTTTTAGAAAAACTGTCCGACCGATTTTCAAATTTATTAGAAAAACATAAAGTAGAGAAAGTTTCCTTCAAAATTCATGCTACCTCTTTGCTCATTCTATTCGCCTAATACAATTGGCATTTTTTTTTAGAAAAACTGTCCGACCGATTTTCAAATTTATTAGAAAAACATAAAGTAGAGAAAGTTTCCTTCAAAATTCATGCCACCTCTTTGCTCATTCTATTCGCCTAATACAATTGGCATTTTTTTTTAGAAAAACTGTCCGACCGATTTTCAAATTTATTAGAAAAACATAAAGTAGAGAAAGTTTCCTTCAAAATTCATGCTACCTCTTTGCTCATTCTATTCGCCTAATACAATTGGCATTTTTTTTTAGAAAAACTGTCCGACCGATTTTCAAATTTATTAGAAAAACATAAAGTAGAGAAAGTTTCCTTCAAAATTCATGCCCTCTTTGCTCATTCTATTCGCCTAATACAATTGGCATTTTTTTTTAGAAAAACTGTCCGACCGATTTTCAAATTTATTAGAAAAACATAAAGTAGAGAAAGTTTCCTTCAAAATTCATGCGACCTCTTTGCTCATTCTATTCGCCTAATACAATTGGCATTTTTTTTTAGAAAAACTGTCCGACCGATTTTCAAATTTATTAGAAAAACATAAAGTAGAGAAAGTTTCCTTCAAAATTCATGCTACCTCTTTGCTCATTCTATTCGCCTAATACAATTGGCATTTTTTTTTAGAAAAACTGTCCGACCGATTTTCAAATTTATTAGAAAAACATAAAGTAGAGAAAGTTTCCTTCAAAATTCATGCTACCTCTTTGCTCATTCTATTCGCCTAATACAATTGGCATTTTTTTTTAGAAAAACTGTCCGACCGATTTTCAAATTTATTAGAAAAACATAAAGTAGAGAAAGTTTCCTTCAAAATTCATGCTACCTCTTTGCTCATTCTATTCGCCTAATACAATTGGCATTTTTTTTTAGAAAAACTGTCCGACCGATTTTCAAATTTATTAGAAAAACATAAAGTAGAGAAAGTTTCCTTCAAAATTCATGCCACCTCTTTGCTCATTCTATTCGCCTAATACAATTGGCATTTTTTTTTAGAAAAACTGTCCGACCGATTTTCAAATTTATTAGAAAAACATAAAGTAGAGAAAGTTTCCTTCAAAATTCATGCGACCTCTTTGCTCATTCTATTCGCCTAATACAATTGGCATTTTTTTTTAGAAAAACTGTCCGACCGATTTTCAAATTTATTAGAAAAACATAAAGTAGAGAAAGTTTCCTTCAAAATTCATGCGACCTCTTTGCTCATTCTATTCGCCTAATACAATTGGCATTTTTTTTTAGAAAAACTGTCCGACCGATTTTCAAATTTATTAGAAAAACATAAAGTAGAGAAAGTTTCCTTCAAAATTCATGCGACCTCTTTGCTCATTCTATTCGCCTAATACAATTGGCATTTTTTTAAAAAACTGTCCGACCGATTTTAAATTTATTAGAAAAACATAAAGTAGAGAAAGTTTCCTTCAAAATTCATGCTACCTCTTTGCTCATTCTATTCGCCTAATACAATTGGCATTTTTTAACAAAAAAAAAAAAAATATGTATCAGGAAAATAGAATGAGGGAGAAGGTATTTTCAAATTTTAAAAAAAAATTTGTATTGTAACAGGAATATAGAATGAGTGAGGAGGTATTCTAAACTTTTCAGAAAAAAAAAAAAAATTTGATATGTATCAGGAACATAGAACAAACAAGGAGGTATTCCAAAATTTTTCAAAAAAAAAAATTTCATTCTATTAGGAATATAGAATGAGTGAAGAGGTATTCCATTTTTTTTTCTACGTTTTTGAAAATTTGGTGATTTGTATTAGGAAAGCAGAGTAAGTAAGAAAGTATATTTAGGAGTTGAGGGTAAACTAAAATAATTTAAACAATTACTTAATAAAAACTCAGTGTTTTTTTTCGGTTTATAAGTATGTTATTTTATTTTAATATTATATACATATATTATTATCTTTTTTGTGTATCGTTTAATGATATATATAGTCTTTTTTTTTTGTAAATACAATTGCGCAATTTACATAATCAAGAAGTTGACATACTAGACAACATTATTATAAAAAGGATATACAATTTGTCTTATTGTTTTTTTTTTGTTATTATGAAAATTGCTGTTAATGAATTATGAAAAAAAATGACATTGACCAAGTGTAAGTATAACAATAGTACCAATTGTTAAACACAACCAAAGATATCTTCCAGTTATTGGTATTCTAAATAATCGTGCAGACATTTTTAATGATGATGTGTATAACAATATAGTATCTAAATCTTCACCTGGTACACATTGATAAACAAATGGACGTACTCTAACTTCATGACCAATACTTTGTATCATCGTACATGCTGTTGTTAAACGTGCTGCTTGTATAAATGGTACAACTGAAATCAGTATCCAAAGTATAACATTAATAATATTAATATATTGTATTGTTGTTTTTTTTAAATCAATATAATCATAGTGCAGTAACCAAGCAGTACCAGATGCTGCCCATGATATATTGACAATTGTATAAATACAAACAGCTGGACTTAAATCATGATTAAAATATTTTAATAATTTACGAAATTCTGATATTTCTTTCATCCAATCAAGTGGCGGTATTGTATGTTGAAGTAATTTTGTTTTTAAAAAATTTAAATGTGCAACTAATAATTGTCCTTGTAAACAGTAACTTGTTATTATTGTTCCTTGTACCATGTCATGCCAAAGTGTACATATTATCAAGAGAATTTTTAAAAATTCTTTCATTTTATCAGGACTAAAAACATATACACATATATATTTTAAAATACTTGATATTTTTATTGTACAATAAATTAATAATATATAAATTTATTTACCTGTGTTCAAGCCATTGAAATTGAATATTTCCTCTTGCCATCATAATATTAACTGTTATCAATGCAATAGTCATCCAGACAACACTTAATCCAATAAATAGCCATAATATTTTAACAAGTTTTTTTTGATTACCTCGATTAACTGAATTTGATGATAATAAAAATGCTCTTTCCATTAAATTTTGTAATTGTTCATTTTCTTTAACACGAAATAAATAAACAGTATATAAGTATGCAACAAGATGAAGAATACTTGGTATTAAAAAACTAAATGTTGAATTTTCATAACAAATTTGATGATATACACGTGTACGATTTATATTTTCAATTGAATCATACTGAATTGGTAATTGTTTATAACAAAATCCACGATCTCTTCTGTAAATAATAACAATAATATTAAATTAATATTAACAAAAAAGAATAATAGTATATAATTATATATTAAATATATAAAATTATTACCTAAAACAAGCCATGTATTGTAAAACATATCCAATACACATAAATATTGTCACTTGAAATGTATGAATATTAGCAATTATACAATAAAATGATAAATGTTCACAATCAGAACTTGTTGGTCTCAATCCCATAACAGCAAGTAATCTTAAATATGGTCGTAATATTTTACATTTACAATAATGTAAAACTGCTGATGTACTTAAATTTTCATAATCTGGTGTTTCAGTTATAACACCAACCTTATTTATTAAATTAATAAATAATATAATAAATTATTAACAATAATATACATAATATATTTTAACTTACTTCAGTACTTCTTATTTGTAAATCAGATAATATTGAATTTCTTGATTCTTGTGAATAATTATCAGCTCTTGATGGTATTCCATCTTTTAAATTTGTTGATTCATTTGCCTGTATAATCAATCATATAATTTTAATAATAATAAACAAGTTAATGATTTAAAAAAAAAAAATTATCAATAATAATATTATCTTCAAAAAAATAAAAAATAAAATAAATAAATAAATAATAATATTGATAAAACATAATAATATGAATTAAAGCAACAATTTTTGTGTTGAATTTTTTGAAGATGACATTTGACCAGACACATTGATAAATTTCTAGTAAATATAATAACTATTCACAAAAAAAAAATAATAATAAACTTACCATATTAATTGTACATTGGGTCAATAATATATAATAACAATAAAAATTTTGTTCATAACTCAATAGTTAGTCATTAACACTGTCATAAAATTTTTCCCCAATATACTGGTACCAATATCTCGTTGTTTGTGATGACATTTCACCCATAAAATATGATATAAATGTCATTTATAATTTATAAAATTAATACTATCATTATTTTTTTGCATTACATTATACATCAGACAAACTTAATTATATTATAAATTATTTTATGAATATTTAATTAATAAAAACAAATCTATGATTGTTATTAGTTTTTTTTTTTTTTTTTTAATTATTATATTAATTATTACAATGAAAGTGAAAGAGAAATAATATTTTTCTAGTATTATTAATTAATATAAATCAATTGATAATTAATATTAAATTAATTAAATTTTAAAATAAATTTAATTTAATATTATTTATATTTCTTTTTACCAATATTACCAGCTGGTCTCAGCAAACCTTTGAGTTCACTTCGTCGATGGGGTGTATTAGATTTTCTTGTAAATTTTTTCTGTAAATAAATATTTAATAAAAATTAATATATTATATTAGTTTATATATTTGTATATATTTATTTATTTAATTAATTATTTTTTTTTTACCTCGCCAATGATAAATTTGGCTTCTCTGTTGCCTCGTGATCCAGTTGTTGTAATAATATTATTTTCTTCATTTCGTACTCTATCTCCTAGACTAGCACTAAAAATAATAAAATAAATATATATTAATTTATTATTTAATATTTAAATAAATAAATTTAATATTTAAAAAATAAATTAAAATACTAACTTGTTGCGTTTTCTCATAAATACTTTTCCTCTATGGAATTCAGTTCCTTCTTTTGTTTCAAAAATTCTTGGTCTTTTTTTAGATTTATCATCATCATCATCATCATTATCACCATCATTATCAATATTAGATTCAGCTTTTTTCTTTTCTCTTTCTTCTTTTTCTTTTTCATATTCTTCTTGTCGTATTTTTCTGTTAATTTCTCTGTAATTTTTACTAGCTTCTTTTGACCATGTTTTTTCATCATCTGAACTTGAGTCATCGTCATTAAACAAATTATCATCTGAATTACCATCTGAAAAAATTATTAAATAAAATTATTAATATAAGTATATTTATTATTATTAATTTGATGCTGAATTTTTTACCTTCATCATTGTTTTTATTATCATCATCATAATCAAGAGCACTTTGTATTTTTGTATTATTTTCAATGTCTTTAGTTTTTGATTTTTTAGTTTTACCAAGTTGTGATATAACTGGATTAAGTAATGCAAATTCTGGTGTATTTTCATCAATTTGAAAATCTTTATTTGACCATAATGCACTGAAACGGTCATCCTTGAGTAATTCAGCAGTAGTATTAATTTTTTTAGATTGTTTATTATTTGTTTCAACATTCATTAATTTAGCAGCAAGATTTTTATTAACATTTGGTAATAATTTTTCAATTTGTACTCTATTAACACAATCTTCTTGTAATTTTTCTTGTATTTTTTTCTTTTTATATTCATCAAATGCAAATGGTTTAATAATATCTTTAGTTTTTTTATATAATCTTACATCAATAAAATGACCATGTAAATGTGAACGTAATAAATTTGTTCCTTTTAAATTTTCTAATCCAAGTTCTTCTAATTCTTTATCAGTTATAAATTTATAATCATCATATGTATTATCATAATTAATTTCTTCAAGTTCTTCAGTTAATGTATCAAGGAAACTACTCCAACTTGGTGCTGGACCAAGACTTGGTATATAATATGTTTGCATTTTCATAGTTTCATTTGCCATAAATAATAAACCAGTATTTGGTACAACACAAAGATCATTTAAATCAATAACACTTTGTATTGTTGTATATATTTTACCATTTTGTTTATCCCATATTTTAACTGCTGTTTGATCCATTGAATAAATATAATCCATTTGATTATGAAATTCAATATTTCTTATTGGTAAATTATTATTATGATCTTGTACTAAATATGGTTTATTTGATCTAATATCATATAATAATATATGTCCAGTAATAGTACCAACAGCCATTGTTAAAGCACCTTGAAATTTTAATGATGTTATTGATGGTACTACATCAGTTTTAAATTCTTGTATACAATGAAAACCACAATCAAGTACACCAACTTTATCTTTTATTCTTGGATCCCATGCTTCAATTTTACCTTCTTGTGTACCAACACATAATAAATTATGTACTGGATTTATTTCACATTTATTTATTGACGATGCATCTGATTCATATGATTTTAAAAATTGTCCACGTTCAAGATTAATACGATAAATATCATTACCAACACCAACAACAAATAAATCACATGATGGATTGTGATATGATATATCACGACCAAATCTTGGTATACGTAAACGATCATATTTACCATGTGCTGCATGAAATTCAATATGTCTATCACAATGAAGAAATACTAATTTACTATAATCATCTGATAATATATCAAATGTTACTATTTCAGAATCAAAACAACGTTCAAATTTAAGTGATAAATTATTAACATCAAAACATTTTATTACTGGTTTATAAACACCAGATGCCAATACATAATTTCCATCTTTTGATGTTTTTATTGTTGTACTTACATCAGGCATATCAAAATCCTGAATAAGTTGAATTCGTCTTCTAATATCTGTTAATTAATAAATATAAATATTTATAGTTATATTTTTATATTTATAAAATTATATGTCTATTTATTTATTATTGTTGTTTACTTACCAGCATTTTTTTTCAATAATTTTTTTCGTTGTTTTTGTGATGCCCACTGAAAAATTAAATTAAATACATTATTATTTATTTATTATTTTATTATTAAATTTAAAACACGTTGTTAATGTTGATTATAACCTAAAAAAAATGATTAACTTACCTCCGGCAATGATTTACCAGCACTAAGATTATAAATTTTTACATTATTATGAGAAGATACATGCATCTTGATTATTATTTATTCATCAATTGAACTAATAATAACATTAATATACCTATAATTTTATTGTTATTAATAATGTAGTTGTTTATATATTTTTTTTTTGTAAATAATATCTGTCTTGTTAAATGTTAGTAGCGACAAAACCATCAGCCAACAATTTTCAATACAACACGTGGTTAAAAGTAAATTTCCCCTCTCTATTTTATTTTTTTTTTTCTACTCATATTATTATTTTTTTTTTTTCTATGTGCATGTAGTTGAAAATTTTTTAAAGTTATAATTAATTTTTTAATACTTTTAAATAAGTATTAAAATATATTTTTAAGTTAATAAAAAAAAAAATCGAAAGTTTGTAAATACTAAATTAAAATTTCATCAGATAAAATAATAAATAAAAATGAAATTTGTTTTAAAAAATCACTTAAAGATGATAATACAAAAACTTTCCAATATAACGAACGAACCGAGAAATAAATAAAATAATACAATTCTTAATATTATATATCATATCAATTAAATCTTTGCAAAGAGTAAACAATTTTTTTTCTATATTTTATAAACATATACTATGTATAATTAATAATAACATGTCAATCAAAAAATTAAAAAATCGTAAAATCTTCAATACAAAATACACACAAAAATTATTATATATAATATAATAATAAGTAAGGAATATTATGTTATCAAATGATGAGTCAGTCACATGAAAAGCCCTGTCCTAAAAAATAAAAAAAAAACATTATATCAATACAATATTTGACAGAAATTCATATCTTAAAATGTCAAATATAATTACCAAAATTAAAGCAATCAAAATTCAACCTGCAAATAATTAATAATTAATTATAATTAAATAAAAATGAAAAGTATATTATCCCCCCTCATATTTATCAGATAAATACATTTCAAATAATTCCCCCCTAATCAAAATTATTGTCATTTCTCTTTTTATATCTCTCGTGCTCTCTTTTACACCGTGACTCATCGAGAAAATTTAATAAAAAATACAAAATAAATAGAAAAAATATAACTTGACCTATGAAAAAGTCAATGATCTCTCTGTCAAATATAAATTTACAAACAAACCCATTATTACAAATAATTACAATTATTAAAATATAGAATAATAAAAAATGAATAACAGAATAATATAAATTTATAATTGCATATTCTATGCACGAAAATAATGGCATATGTATGTGTGTGTAGGAAAAAATAATAATAATAATAAAAAAAATTTTAAAAAAACTGAAATTTTTTTTTTTTTGTTGTTGGTAAGCCTGATTGTCTAGAGTCACGGTGCCACGAAGCCGCAAATTATGGGGGGGGAGTGAGACATGAAGTTTCTGTTTGATTAGATAGCAAGAGGATGTAGGGGAGTATGATAAAAATGGATGTATATGTTGATGAGGGGATTAAAAGGGGGGTAATGTGGTAAATAAAACAGGAGTACAAATATGGCGGAGTATGTTCCCCATGGTCCAACGGTTGTAATATTTGCGGGGGAGAAGGAAAGAAAAAAGTAAGAAAATGCGTTGGGAAATGATAATACATGTATGTATGTATGTAAAAAGGGTATGAATACATATATGTAGCAGCAATGTGGCCCCTAGAGAGGGTGACAAAGTGTATTGCATATGCACACACACACATACACACCAAGGGTAATAAGAGAGTGTTGAGAAGAGAAGAGAAGACAAGAGAGAGGATGTATATGTATTAAACTGTGTGTGGGGCCACGGCGTGCCCGTTGGTGAGTTGACTAGTCGGACGAAGTTTTTCGCCCATCGCATCGTGGTGTTTAGTCTAAAGCAGACGTGAGTCGAGTCAGTTGGCGACGAACGGTGTGTGTCTCTTCATATATTTTACTCAAATAATAATAATTTTTTTTTTTTTTTCTTCAATCTGAAAAATACAAATATATATATATTAAAATTAATAATAATAAAATAATTATCATTTATTTATCACTTATAAATAATAACAATATAAATTTAATTATTTCTTTTTTATGTATATAACACTTGTGTATACATAAACATAAAAGATAATGATAATGATAATAATAAAGAAATTTTTTCTATTTGAAAAAAAAAAAATAATATATATTAACCGGCATATTTAATTTTATTATTATTATATTTTTGTATGTATAATAATTTGTTATTTAAAATAAATAAAATATAAACCGGGTTTGATTATTTTTATTTATTTTTTTTCTATAGATAGTGACCTGGACATTTGTTATCACTGGATATCTGTGGTGATATAATTATTGTTAATATTTAAATTAAATAAAAAAAAAAAGTTTAATATCATGAGCTGGCAGGATTACGTTGACAAGCAGCTGCTCGCATCAAGATGCGTGACAAAAGCAGCAATTGCCGGCCAAGATGGTAATGTGTGGGCAAGATCTGATGGCTTTGAAGTAAGTAATATATATTATAATTATTTTATATATTTATATGATTAATAATTAATATAATAATATCTAACAGTTTAAAAATTGAAAGAGACGAGAGCGTTGGATAAAACAAGGTGAAGAATTTAAAAACTATTAGGTCATCAAAATCCGGTGTTTTTTTTTTTTTTTTTTTTTTTTTTGAGTCATGTATCATTGAAGCTCAATGACTAATAATTGGTTATTTAAAAAAAAAAGTTTGTATTATTCATCATATATTTGGAATTTTTTTTTTTATTTATTATTATTCATTACTTAAAATTATTATTTTTATTTCTTTTAATATACGCCGACATTTCGTCTAGGATACATGGGTGTTGAACTGCGCACGCCATGTCTCCCGGCATCCCTTTTTTTTCATTTTTTTATTTTATTTTTTTCTTCATTTATATATATAATACTTTTACTACAATATTTCAATGTCGTTTGTTGCAAACAGTATATATTTTATACTGGCAACAAAACATGTTTCTCTAACCCCGAAATATAATAATTAATTATATTTATTTCTTTTAATCTTTGTGTACTTCAAAATTGTCTTGTTGACAATAATATGTGTTGTACCAAAATGCCACGTCAATTTTCCTTTCACTATATTTATTTTTTCTTCTCAACTTTATATTTTTTTTTACCCCAAAAATAAATATCCTATAATAAAAATATTATCTTCTTGAGCAAAATGAAAAAAAAAAAAAAAAGATTAGATACAGTTGTTTCTCCTTCTCTTGTATTTTTTTTATTTTAATGATTGTTTGACTTGTTTGTCATTATTTCAATGTCAGGTTTAACGACCCTATTTTTCCTCATGTTAAAATACATTAATATTATTTTTTAAATTCAATATTTACAAAAAAAAAAAAAAAGTAAAATAAGAAAAATTATATTGTTATTTAACTCTGTCTATTATTGATTGACTATTTGTAAATTGTTTTGTTTTTTTTTTTTTTTTTTTTGATAATTTAAAAATATAGTTTACTAGTTATTTGAGGACACAATGATGCGTAAATATAAGCAATGAGGATTTTCACATTGCAAAGAGGGTGTGGCAAGAGAGTGCCGGCATCACGAATTTTGCCAAAACCGCTGTGCTTCGCGTCGATCGATCCTCCAACGGTTTTTTTTTTTTTATTATTTTAATTTTATTTTATATCTCATTTTATTTTATTTCATTTTATATATGTATTTTCTTCTTCCTTTATCGAAATTCAACATGGCGACTGACAGACAATGTCGCATGGGTATCATCATGACTTTTGACATTGAAAATTATTTATTTTTCCATAATTAAATTGTTTATTTTTATTATTTTTATAAACAATAAAATTTTATCAAACTCACTAACTATTTACCTATTAAAATTATCAGTATAATAATAAACTTTTAATTTTAACATACATATTATTTATTATTTAATTTTCTCGTTATTTATTAATTTAATTTTTAATATTGCAAATGGAATGTTAAATGAATCATGTTTGTCATTGATACTTCAAGGTAATCATCATGTGTATTGAATAACAATTAAATAAATAAATAATATTTTATTATATTTTATAAAGAATATAATATCTAATTTCTAATAATTTAAATATTTATTTTAAATTATTATCAATTTAATTATTTTTTTGAGTTAAAAATAAATAAATAAGTAAAAAGAATAATTTTATAAAATAAAAACGCCCACGGAAAATATAATACATATTATTTTTAATCTTTTTGTTCTCATATTTTCTGGGTTCTGGTCATTTCTCTGTGAAAATAAAAATAATGAAAAAAAAAACTCGGCAGCTGCCACGCGCGTTGTTGAAGAGTTTGCGTGCACACTTTCCGGTTGTGGACGCCAAAATGGCGACAGCCGGCTGTATATTATATTGTAGCATCCTTGCCACACAGTGCCGTATCAATATAACCAGAATATTTACATTATTTTATATGTATTTACTCCTCTTTTCATTTCCTCTTAAACAATATTTAACTCATCTCTACTTTTGTTTCATTTTCATCAACTCATCAATACAATATATTGTTTCAAACTTTTGATAAACCATTACAATACATTTTACATGATTATTATTATCATCATTATTATTATTATTTGTTCATTTACTTGTTTGTTGATTAATATATTTTTATTATTGACTAGATAATTAAATATACATTTTAAAATTTTGTTATTTTCTTTATGACTTATCAAAAAATGAGAAATCAGTAAATTAATAAATTAAAATAAAATACTTTCATGTAAATTATGATCAGTGATGTATAAATTGTCACTAAAACCTGATGATTCACAAATAAATTATTAGATATTTTAATTATATTTTTATGATTTGATATAAAAATAATAGATATATATATATATTTACTTTCATATTTTAATGATATTAAATTTATTAATTTAATGAAAAATGAAAATTATAAAAAATTTATCATTTAAATATTTATGTTTGAATGAAAAATATTTAATTTAAGTTTCTATAATATTTTTTAAATTAATGAATATATATTTTTTTCTAAGTTTTTATGCGTTTTAAATGATGATTAATGCATGTGAAATTATTTATTTAATGGGTCGTTGAACGTATTGAAACAGTGATAAAGAAATGGAAAGTAATATTATATGTACATTGAGTAAAAAATTGCAAGTAGTGCATGATAATGATTTACTTTCATTTGTCAGTGACCATGAATAATAATGATCAACGTATCTCGTCACTTTCATAATATTATTATATTAATTTTTATAATTTATTATTTAATAAATATATAATATCAATATTAATTACTCTTATATATTAACAGGTTAGCAAAGAAGAATTGGCAAAGCTCGTTGAAGGTTTTGATAATCAAAGTATCTTGACATCATCTGGTGTTACATTAGCTGGTAGCAGGTACATTTATTTATCTGGTACAGATCGTGTGATAAGAGCTAAATTGGGTAAAGTTGGTGTACATTGTATGAAAACAAACCAAGCTGTTGTAGTATCACTTTATGAGGATCCAATTCAACCACAACAAGCAGCATCAGTTGTTGAAAAATTGGGTGACTACCTCGTGTCTTGTGGCTATTAGGTTTGTATATATTTAAAAATAATTTTTTATATATACTTACTTGAATTAAATATACATTTTTTTGTTTTTTTTATATAAATATACTCTAAAAGAGTATTATTACATACAATATTTTTTTTTATTTTTTTTTGTTGTTGATTATTTTTAACTAATAATTATTGAAAATTATTATTTTATCTTTATTATTTATTTAGAATTTTGTTGAACTCATTCCTTTTTTTTTTTATATCAATTATTGTCAAAAGGAAATTTGAGATTCTTAACTTGTTACACAAAAATTTTTATGATCTCTTTTCCAACATTGAATCATTTGGCCCACGGCACTAAAAATCTATTTTTGTTAGCAAACGTTGTGGTGGTTCACTCCTTCTGTGACTTCCCAAAAACGTATTGCATGCCTCCATCGTTCACCATTTAACTTTTATATATCTCTAAACTTTGCGTGTACAGAGATAGAAACTTTTCCAATTTGTTTTTTTTTTTATTTTTATTTCTATAAATCTCAACACACCACTTACTTATAAATCACTCAACTAAAAATTTATCAACACTATAAACATTATTATATTTTTCACTATATAAATTCAAGTATTATCACTTTTAACACATTTTTTATTTTAATTTAATATATACATTAAACAAAATTATTTTCTTATTTTTATAATAATAATAATTAATAAATTTTTTGGCTCACGGTGGTATTTCTTTTGATTTTTCTGTTGCAGTAACCTCTGGGACCCAATACAAAATATCTAATATTAATTAATAATAAACAATACAGTTGATTATTTTAAAAATGACAGTGACATAATTAAAATAAACGGATTTACAAATATACTACCAATTTATGATGATTAATTAAAATACAGATACAAAATTTCAATAAATAAAATAAAAAACATGCATCATGTCCCGAAATATAATACATTTAAATAATAAAAAAAAAAGATGAAAGAAAGGGTGAAAAAAGAAGAACGTTAGAAAAAGTGAGAACGTGAGAACGAGATTAATAAAAAAAAAAAAAATTAAAAAATAAATAATAATTATGTCAAAGCGCCGGAATTGCCAAAAGCCCGCCGCTAATTTTGCAAAAAATAAATAAAAATCTACGTCGTGTGCATGAAAAAAAAAAGAAAATATAAAATTTTGATAAAAACAAAAAAAAAAAAAAAATATAAAAAATTTGTAATAATAATAATAATGTGAACAAGTGATAACAATCACAATGTCATAGTCATTTTATTTTTTTTTTTGTTACTATCAAAGAATTTTTTTAATTTTTAATTTTTTTTTTTCATAATCCTACTGCTCAAAAATTTTGATATCAAAAATAAAATTTTTGCATTTTCATAAACAAATAAATAATTAAATTTAGTATTGTAACAGCAATAATGATAATAAAAATAATTCAACAAAAAAAAAAGAAATGATGATAATAATTATAAAATAATTACATTGTAATACATATTTTTTTTTTTTTCTTTCAATATTAAAAATTAATTTTGAAATATTGTGAGACAGTCAAATAGGCTAGTTAATTTATAACAACGAGAAAATATAAATAAATAAAAAAAAAAAATTAAGTTCTTGTATTATATTGAACGGCCTTTTTTTTATACATAAAATAAACATAAAATAAACAAAAAAAAATAAATAAAAAATAATAGATAGAACACGTATGCAGCAGTTGTGTGTTTTTTAAGAGATTAATAAATTTTGTATACTAATATTGTGTGTGAATAATCTAGTTATCATTTTTTTTTTCTTTTTTATATTTTTTTTTCTCTTGATAAACTGAGAATTTAAAAATTAAAAAATAATAATTGATAGTTAACGACTAGATTAGCAAGAAGACGGTGTGGCTGTAGGCGTGATTATAATAAAAAAAAAATAAATTAATAAATAATAATTAAAAAATAAATAATTGATAAAAAAAAAATATATAAAGCTTATTGCACTCTACTGATTAATTAATAAAAAAAACAAAAATGCTAATTTCGTGATCCTTATTGTTTAGCTACTAACTGTGTCTCAATGTTTAATTACAAAGATTTTATAAAAATCATTAAAAAGTAATAAAGAAAAAAAAAAGTTAAAATTTAACTTGTGTCATAAAAATTTGTGTTATTTAAATAATAATCATTGTTATTTATTTTTTTTATAAATTATTTTTTCTTTTTTACTTTTTAATAATTGTGGAGTATTATTATTAAAATTTGCACAAAATTAATATTAATATTAAAATTATATTATTTTTAATGTTGATAATTTTTTTTGTCTGATGATGCAGCATTTATTTAGTTTTTTTATTGACTAAAGTGTGTCAACAAATAGCTGTATGCATTTACCATTGAGACAAAATAACATAGAGGAAAAAAAAACATAAAAACTGGCACATCTTGACGATGATGGCCTTTTTAGGGATTTGCCCATTACCTTGAAATGGCATGTCGACATTAAACTCGATTTATTCTCATCACTAAAAAAAAAAATTGTATACTTATAATCTTCATCCTTTTTTTCTTTTTTATTTTTCATTATTTTAAATCTTCTACTCTTTATTATTTTTCCTTATTTTGATATAAACCCGTTTATTTTATCGATTTGTATGTGTCATTAAACTTTTATCATTTTTTTTTAATACAAATAAATAATAAATTGATATTTAATAATATTAATACATTTCTATCGAAATAATTTAATTTTTTATCATTTAATTTTTTCGATGTTTATATAAATATATATCTAAATAAATAAAATAACAAGTTATTAAGTAAAATAATTAAATGAAAAAAGTCAAATGTCACATGCACATTTTTATACCATTTATTTATGGAAAAAAAAAAAATATTAAAAATTGATAAAAAAAAATCAAGGCTGAGAATAAATAAATAAGCCCAATATAATTAATAATTAAAAAATAATAATAATTAATAATTATTTCTATACTGCAATATAATTAATCTAATAATTGTTAGTGTCTGATTTTTTGTGGATGCTTGATGTTATTTTTTTTTTTTTGATTTTTTTTTCTATGTGCCAAGCATCAGTTTGTAAGATGAATGAAATCATAAAAAAAAAAACTAAACTACCTACTGTGTAATGACTTTTATTGATATATAAAAAAAAAAAATCAACAAATTAATAGAAAAAAAAAAGATTAAATTAAATTTGTTAAATATTTGTTGTTTTTTTTTTTTTAATTTAATTTTGTAATTTAAATTATATTGTATTAATTATTATTATTTTATAATTTTTAGTTTATCTGGCTGTCGCAGTTCCATGTTAACTTATTTACAAGAGTGCTGATTTTTTAAAATAATTAAACTCTCGAGCCTCATTTGGAGCTGCATGCAGAATAATTTTTTTTTTTTTTTAATATAAGTATATAATTTAAAAAAAAAAAAAAAAACTGATAATATTTAAAATAAATAAAAAGTGATTACAATATTAAATTTGTAAAATTAATTGAAATTACATTTTGATTGATTTACAATTAATGAACAACATACAAAAAATAAAACTGATATTTAAACAATAAATAAATAATGAGGGCGAAAAACAAAAAAATAACGTCAGTAGCTTCATAATTAATATTTTTCTCATAAGATTTTTTTTTGTTTTTTTTTTTTTTTTTGCATACATCAAAAGTTAGATTGTGTTTAAGAATAATAAATTTGTATAAAGTAAAGTACACAAGAGTTGTAATTATTATTTATTATCCTGTTTTTCTTTCTATTTTTGTTTATTAATACTTGAAATAATTTGTTTTAATTATTTACGTATTTTCTATTGATAAATAAATATTTATAATTATAATTATAAAAACTAATTAAATATATATATATTATAAACAAAAAAAAAAAAAAACAAAAATAAAAATAATGTCACAGCAAAATAAATAATTAAGGTAAGTATTGTATTAAAAAATATTAAATTAAAATTAATAAAAAAATAAATTAAATTATTTGGATTTGAAAAATATTTTAATAACAATTATATATTATTCATTCCCATTATTATTATTTTATGTATAAAATTTTTTATTTTATTTTATTTTTTCCCATCAAAATTGTTATTAAAATATTTACGTTTATGCGTAAATATTTTAAATTAAAATAAATATTATTTAATTAAGATTGAGGGTTTTTTCTTTTTAAAATTTTTATAATTTTGTATTTTATTTTTTTTAAATTTTCATTTTGAATTACGAATACTATATTAATAATTTTTTTTTATTTTTCAATGTTCATTTTATTTTAAAACACTACAAAGGTTCGATTTTATTTTATTTTTTTTCTTTTGTAAAATGGTACTTTGGTTTACAAATCCATTGCAGGGGTTTTTTAGGGGCAGTATATTTTTTATGTTTATTAATTTTATTAAATAATATTAACGGTGGTCGAGTATTATCAACAATTTTATTTTGTTAATTATTTATTTTATATTATTGTTATTATTATTATTATTCATTGTTAATTATTTCATTGTTTCTCGATATCTTTATTTTAATTTTATCGCCAATTCATTTATAATCAGAATCATCAATAAAATAAATCTTTGGCGAATGATGTTTCTTTTTTTGTTTTTCAATTGATTTTTTTTTTGGAAGGGGGCACAACTAATCAACGATGATTGTTGTAGAAAAAAAAAAATAAAAAAGATTTTTTTTTTTCCATATATTTATCGAGATTGATTATCATGATGATGTTCATTATTATTTTTAATTTTTTTTTGAAATATTAAATTCTTCAAAAATCTCAACACCGTTTTTTTAATTTATTTTTTTTTCTTTTCGATATAAATACACTATTTAATAATTAACGGTTGATAATTAATTGATGGGATTATTAAATTCTGTTGCCATGAAAATTACAACTAGAACTTTATCATTCATTCATAAGCTTAGGTAAACTCTTGCATTTTATTTTTTTTTTTAAGTTAAGGCATGTAGTTCGGTACTCGGGTTTTATGGGTATCCACAATAATTATTTATAAATAAACTTATTTAATTTGATACCTACAATATGTCATCAAGTATTTCTTTTTAAATATAATATTAAAAAAAAAATTGATAATAATTATTTTAATAATAATTAGCGAGTATATTTATCGGAGCGGAAATTATTTCATTTCTAATTAAAAATGTGTTTTTTTTTTTTTTCTTATATAGAGAGGATTTCTAACACTTCCAGAATTGTATTACAGCCTCATTTATATAATTATGAATACACATGGATTAATGAATTTTAATCAAGATAATATTTGTGATTCTCATTAAGAGATTCAATTATCTTCATTAGTTAATTTGCTATGTTCAATCTACGATTTTGCTTTTAGTTTTTTTTTTTTTTTTTAAATATTCCTTTTATATAAAAAAAAAAAAAAGGCTATTGTTGTATACGTCAAACTAGAAGTGGAGTTATGAAATTTTTTACATTGTTTAAAAGTATGTCGATATACAAATATTATTAAATATAAAAAAAAAAATAATAATAAATAAATAAATAAATACTAATAATACAAGAAAAAAATCTTGATATCATAATGATAAATCGACTGTTTGTTTTTCTTTTCAATTTCTCCACATTCAAGTTAAAACACACAACATACACATAAAATTTCATACAAAACATATACATTACAAACATACAATCTAGTTACACTTGAAAAAATTCTACTTACATTTTATGCACATTTATACCAAACGAACAATGGTGATAAAAAAATGATTGCTTCATTTAGTTTATTATTTTATTTTATTTTATTTTTTGTTATTTAATACTCTTAATACATGTATACGTATTATTCATATACATTAAAGAGATGTGATTGTTAATATATGTATATATATATATATATATATATATATATAAATAATAATAAATGCTAATCAATTTTTTACCACCTTGATTATTCAAAAATTCGTTTTGTTTACGTATTAACATAATATTATTATTTTTAATTTCATTCTTTTTCTTATTTATTATTTGTTATTAATTAGAATTTATTTTATTTTTGTCTCGAGGCGATTATTTATATTGCATCTTGGACTAGTATTTTAATTAATAATTACGCGCTTTATTAATTCATTTTTGTTTTTTTCTTTTCTTTTACATATATTTTTTTTTTTATTTATTGCGCCAATGAAAAAATAAGACTCCTACAATTTTTATTAATTGTCATATTTTATTATTTTTTTTTTTCTTTATATTTAATAAGAAATATTAAATTATTATATTTATTTTTAAATATTATTATATAATATTTATTTTTTATTTTAAAAAATTTATATAACTATATGAGTATTTTTAGTGGATTTGTTAATTTAATTTTTATAATTTTTATCACTCGTGAAAAATTATTAGTAATTTTTTATTTTTTTTTCAATAAATAAGTTTTTTTATTTTATAAATTTATTTATCATACGTGACTTTTTTTTTGCCTAAATCTTAAATTTTTTTTATTTATATTTTTAATTTTTTTCAACCAATTTTTGGCTGACAATAATCTTGAGTTAATTTTGTTTTACTAACAAAAATTTCAAGTTATTTGACAATAACATTTATTATTTTTATTTAAAATATTTTTATGTATTTTAATTCTTTATTATATATTTATACTGTAATTATTTATAAAAAAGAAAATATTCTTTTTTTAAATATTTCATATTTTTTTTGTTTTTCATTTTAACAAGTTAACTTTACAATAAAAAAAATCAGATTATTCAAATGACAATTTACATTTTTTAAATATATTTTAAACAAAGGTATAAAATGATAAAGAAATATATTTTTTTGATATTATTTAACCAAGATAAATAGAGAAATGAGTTTTTTTTTTTTTTAAATTATAAAAAAAGGTTTTTGAGGTAATTCATCTCAGCATAGAATCTTGTGATACTTGTAAAGGTAGATAGAAGAGTTAAAAAATAAAAAAATAAAAACGGTATATATATATATATTTATAAAAGAAAATGAGAAACTTCTACTCAGACATTGGCGCGAAAGGTCGACAGACTCTGAAACAACAATTTTTTTATGTCCTCAATCTTTTTTTTTTTTCTATTTAATCTTATTTATTTATTTTTTCTATTTTCTCCCTTAATCGTTTCAACAGCAACTCTTCAGAATCAGAGTTAACAGATTTACCTCAATTTTTTAAATTGTAGAAATTAAAAAAAATAATTGTTTCATTAATGAGTTGTTGTTGTTGTTGTTGTGACTTTTAAATATCTACTGTGCAATACAGCAACATGGATTGTCAATAAAATTAGTATTTGTCATTTGAAGTTGTTGTTCATTATTATTTTTATGATTATTATTATCATCATCTTGATTTTTATTTAAAATATTATTATGACGTGGTAAAACCTCATCCCGTTGTGACTGGCTGCCAGTCAATGAGACGAAACACCTTGGCTATTGATTTTCTAATGAATAATGACGTGAACGTTTCCAAAAATTTTTAAAAAATCCTTTTTTTTTTGGTGCATCACTTGGTTCACCAGCTGTAATATAAAAAAAAAAAATATATAGGTATATATTAAAATTATATAAAATATATTTTTTAATTTCAAAAATATTTTATATGTTGTTTGATGCCAAACTTTTTTATTTTCAGTATATGATATCCAGTATGATGATGAAGCTGATGATGATGACGATAAATCAAAATTTATTAAAATAATAATTTCCATTCAATTTATTTATTTATTCACTTTGATAGATATATTGTTTCTTTGTTTAAATAGTATACATATTTTAAAAAATAAATTATCTTTCAAGACATGCACAAATTGTTATTGTGATTGAAAATAACGGAAGTCACTTTAAAATGAGTTTAACAATTCAACGTAATTCTACTGGACTTGAGATGCTCAATTATCTTCTTCACTTTGACTTATTTTTTATTATTTGTTTGTTTTTTTTTTTTTTTTTAATTCAACTTTTATTTATTTATTTATTTATTTTATTTGTTGTTTTTTTCCATTTGAAGAAACAATGAGGTTTACTTGATAACGCCATAAAAAAACCAAGGATCAATACACTACCACCAATAAAATGATTTTGTATTTTACAATCAGACTATATTCTAAATTATATTTCAAGTAATACTAAATTTCTTGTATTTTCGTGTTTCAAATTTTATTTCTGGACTTGTCTTTAACATTTCCTGTGTCTACACACATTTATATATAAGTATACGTTTTATTAAAAACGATAAAAATATATTTAAATATTATATTTAAAGAAAAAATATATTTAATTTATTATTTATTTTTTTTTAGATATTTTAAAAAGTCACCAACTATTAATTGAATTTAATTTTAACATCTGGATATGTACTTGAATGAGTATATGAAATAATTCATCACTACTATCATACATAAAAATTATTTATCATTTACTTTTTAATCTAAATAAATTTTTAGTTAAATTGAATAAAAAAATAAAATCATGTTGACGATGGTATTTGTGTCAGTTAATATTTTTTGACCCAAAAATGAAAAAATAAAAATTATTTTCGTCTTGATATACATTTAGTAGGAAGGCCAATATATTTTTTTTTTTTTTTTTTTTTTCTTTTAGAATAAATGTTGACTCAAGTGTGCCATCATCATCATCATCATCATCATCATGACTCATGAATTTAAAATTTTTTATTTTAATAATAATTATAAATGTAAATCTTGTATTTTTAATAATTTTATATACTTATTAAATCTTAATTTATTTATGTTTTTTTTAAATTAAAATAATTATAAATAATAAACTTACCAGTATATGGACCAGATGGAAAAACATTATCTTTTGATGATCCTTTTGAATCTTTTCCACTTCCTGCAACACATAAAAATAAAATAAATTAGTTTAAAAAAAATATATAGGTATATATATATATATAGGTATAAAATATTTAAATAAATAAATTAAAAATCTATTAAACATTTATCTATAAATATTAATTTTTAATTATTAATAAATTTTAATATAGACATAAAATATAATAATTATAATGATTATTATTTTTTGTTGAGTCATAGAGCAACATTGAAATATAATGATGAAATAAAACATTCATCAATATAAAAAAATAAAGTTTATTCCAGCAAGTAGTGATCTGTTCACAATCTAAATTCTCTCATAAAAAAAATATAATAGTAATAATCATCATCATTATCATCATTAAAAACATACTCACTTGAATCCAGTGATATTTAATTTATCTTGAGTTTATTTTACAAAATTTATTCATCATGCAAATAATTAAAAAAAAATTAAATTTATATATATATTATATAAATATTTATTTTTAATAATAAATTTTTTTCGTACCGAAATTGAGTTGATCTTCTTATATCCATTTGAATTATATAATAATATAAAATATAATCTAATAAATTTATTAATCTAGACATTGAATTATTTAAATATTTTTACTTTAAAAAAGAATTAAAAAAATATTGAAGCTAGGTATTCATGTAGAAAAAAAAAAGGGTGTTAAATTGTTTTCTATTATCAACTTTTTGCTGAATTTTTCATTCTAAAAATGAGTGCAGATTATGCAGTGCATTCAAAAAAAAAATGAAAAGAAAATGTGGATAGAAAAGAAGCTCATATGGGTTTAATGAATGAAAAAAAATAAACAATAATAATAATAATGATGTTGCTATATGGTTAATGTATACATATACAAAATGATACAATGTTAAATAAAAAAATAACTACTTTGTTGTAAATAATACATTAGTAATGGCAAAAAAACCCTTGAAATAAATCAATTTGGTCTGTACTAGTACTGCAACATAAAAGTAAAGCCTTTTCAGTTTTATTTATTATTATTATTTTTATATACCAATGTATTCATTGTTTTTACATTTCAAAAATTGTTTTATTAAAGAAAAACTTTTATCCCATTGGAATTTACATGTTTTTTTTTTTTTTTTATATTCTTTTGATTACTATTGTCATTTATAAATTTTTTTTCAAAAGCTCAATTGTATTTAATGTTAAATTAATTTTTCATATGTGTTGTTATAATTAAATGTGATAATATTTCAATAATGAAAGTTGATAAAACTAGATGAGTTAGTTGAAAAGTTGTTTATTGAAGTAAACTATCATCAAACATTATCATATAACACAAAGTTTAACTTTGTTTAATGTTCTTAGCTTGTTCTCTAATCAAAAAACTTTATTTATATTTTATATAAGTATATTCTCAATATTTATAAAAAAAAAAATAAAATTGATATGTTTATAAAATAAAAAAAGAAAAAAAATTAAATTACGAATAAATAAATTGAAATAAAAGTTATGTAACAAATTTTTTAATGTAAAAAAATAATAATAAATAAAATGATGAGATGCAGAGACAGACAGTTTATGCCTCCAGCTTTTTTTTGTTTTTTTTTTTTACACTTATTTTTGTTTTAGTTTTTTAGTTTGTCTATGTAAAAAATTTTTTTTTGTTAAGATTACAATTCTCGTTACACCTTTAAAGTACTCATTACAGTCATTTCTACTGTCTTGAATAACTGAGCTTTCAAAAAACATAAATCTCAACGAAATAAAAAATAAAAAATATCTTATATATATAAAAAAAAAAAATATAAAAAACGAACAAGATATATATTTTCTTGCCGTTGGTCTTGGCATTTTTAGCCGACCATCTGTTGGTCTCTATATTTATAATAATTTATTATATTTTTTTTTAATTTATTATTTTTATTTTTACACCTTTAATAATATAAGTGTATATATTTATTGAAATATTATTGTATTTTTAGTATTGAAATATTTAAAAGACCTTTAATATTTTTTTTTTTTTTAAATAATAATATTACTATCAAAATGTGTTACGTGACTTTGATGTCAAAGATATTTCTGGTCAATTTAATTTCTAGGTGAAAAAAAAAAGTCTTATATCTTGTAAAATCGATTTTGCTTGTTAGTCAGTGAATTGGAAATTGATTTTTATATTTTTCTGATTACTAAAAAGCTGTTTTATCTCTTTTGTAGTTTTTTTTTTTTTTTTCGAAAACTTGTTTGAAGTTTTTCGAAAAAAATAAAATAATAAAAGAACAGTTTGACTCAAAGATTCTTGAATACTGATTTTTATTAAAATTTTAAAACTGATCAAGTGTTTGATAAAAAGAAAAAAAAAAAAAACGAAAATTATTTGAAAAATTTATTTCTCATCAATTTATTTGTAAAATCAATTTTGTGAGTTAAGTATTATCATGCTTGAGATAAGTTTGACATAAATAAATAACCAATAATTGTGGCACTAGAGCAACAACAACAACAAAAAACAAAAAAAAAAGATAAACTATTGTTCTTAGAAGAAACTTGTTCAATAATTATTTTTAAAATTTTATAAATAATGATAACACAAAACTCTATTTCAAGATTCAACAATTCGATAACAAATAATAGCATATTGTTTTTATTTTATTTTTTTTTTATAAATATTTCACTTGAATAGTATCTGGTAATTTCATCTTTAATCAAGAAATAAAAATGAACAAAAATAATTAATTCAAATGAGGAAAAAATTAAATATAATTTAATAAAAAAAAAAAAAAAAAAAAAAAAATGAGGGTAAATGATGACATGAATATTTAAAGCTATAAGTAATTCAAAACTTGTATGATATTCTTTGTGTATATCATTTTCATCAAGCACGTCAGTCAAGGTCAAATTATCATGTTGATCAAGTTTTTTATAATTATAAAACTAGTGTGTGTATTTAAATAATATATATTTATTTAAAAAAATATTTAAAAACCAGCAGATGGAGCCAGTTTACGGTCAAGCAAAATAAATTAATAAATAAATGAATAAATAAATGAGCATGTGATATTACAAAGCACATTTAAAAATGATAAAATATGTTAAATTATTATCGATTAAAACATAACTGGAATATAGCCAAAATTACAAAATCCAATTTCAACAAAATCCTTGAATAATTTCTCAATTTAAATTGTAGTAAAATTTAATTTACTGTTAAAATATACTGTGTCATGCAGTAAAATTAAAATTAAAATATTATTTAATTTATAAAGATAAAAAAAAAATAGTAAAATAAGAAATATAAATATAACAAATGAATTAGGTATATATATATATATCTCTATACCACATTTTAATTGCTAATAAACTTTAGTCCATCTTGTCGTTTCATTTAATTCCTCATCATAGATTTTTTTATGGGGATGTTATCATTGGGTGATAAATGATCATCCCGATGATCGTGATTATAAAACACAATATCCATCACTTACCTTTTTTAATGAGCAAGCTAGTGACCCTTCTTAATGCTTCACGTGTACCAGAAGCAGCTGTACTGTGCTTACTTTGTCCGAAGTATTTGTTGGGTGTTATGTTGGTTGGTAGAGTCAATGGTTTACGTTGTTCAATTGTTGTTGGTAAACGTGATTCAAATGAATTATTTAAACGTTCTAAATGTTCAATTGATGCTGGACGTGGTTGATTACCACTACGACGAGTTGGATACCATCCACGACTTGGTCCACCAGCTAAACGTAATAATTCTGTTCCAATAATAGCCTGTTCAAGACCAGGATTATTTCTTCTATATCTAAATAATAATTAAATAAACAAAATATTAATTATAAAATAATAATAATTTTTTTTATTTTTATAAACTTTAAAATTTCTTAAAAAATTCTTGAGTAAAGTTTTTTTTTTTCTTTTGTTTTGTTTTAATATAATAATAGTGAAAAAACATACTTGAAAAAGTTCATTAAAAATAAAGAATTAAGAAAAAATAAATAAACAATTTACCCTCCAGTTGTTGATGTTGCTGGTGCATACCATCCAGGTTGTCGTCTTGGTTGAGTACCTCCACCAGTAGTTGTTGATGTTGCTGCTGATGTTGTTGTTGTTGTTGTTGTTGATAATGTACCACCAGTTGTATGTTGTGGTGTTCTTGGTATATCACTACCTCTTGCAAATACTGGTGTTTCTGGTAATGAACATGATGTTTGCATACCAGAATTACTTATTGGCATAATACCAATTGTACCCATTATTGATGTACCACTATTACTACCAATACTACTATTACAAGTAGCATTTTCAGTACTTGGTGAATGTCTTGATGATGTACGTCTTCTTGATGGACCAGGTAAATCATTTGGTAATGTACGTCTTTCAATTGGTACATCTTTTCTTGAATTTGTTTGTATATTATTTGTTGTTGCTGATGCTGTTGTTGTTGTTGTTGTTGTTGTTGATCTTCTACCACGTGAATAACAAGCATCCATTGATCTTGTTGTATCATGTGATAAACGATTATTATTATCTTTAATATCAATTGATTGTATTCTATGTGGTGGTACTTTTGGTCTATAATCAATTGATCTACCTGATAAACGTGATAATGTTCTGTGAGATGTATTATAATGATTTGTTGTGGAATTTATTATTTTTTTTATTATATTATTACTATTATTATTATTTTTTCCAATATCAAAATTTTCTTCATCATCAATTTCTTCTTCTTCTTCATCCACTGGTGATGGTGGTAATGGTGGAAATTCAAGTACATCAACACTAACTTTAAAATCTGGTTTTTTAGAATCTTCAAGTATTGCATCAATAACACATTCAATTTGTCTTTGTTCATTTTTTAATATTGATATATTATTATCTTTATTAACATTATTTAATAAATGTTTTGATGATTTATATACAATATCATTTAAATCAATATTATTTTTATGTTTTGTATTATTATTATTATTATTATTATTATTATTATTACAACAACCAATATCATAATTATCATTATCCCGTGATAAATTAATTGAATTTTCAGAATCAGATATAATAATATTATTATCATCATCATTATCACCATCACCATCACCATTATTATTATTATCACCATTATTTTTATATTTTAATATATCAGTATATGATTCACTATTTTTAACACTTTCAATTTCTTTAATAGCATCACTTATTTTTTCTAATTGTCGACGATTTTCATTTAATGCTTTTTTAACAATTTGATCTTCAATTAATAAATTAACTGGTATTTTAGATTGTGTTGTTTTATTTTTATTAAAATCTTTTTTACGTGATGTTGTTGATATTGGTTTTTTATTAATAATAATATCATTATTTAAATAATTTGTTTTATTAATATCAAGACTTTTTGACATTGTTATTGTTTGTTTTTTCATTGATGAATTATTTTTTTTATTATCATTTTTATTTATTATTATTGGTATACTGGTATTAATTGGTATTGATGATTTTTTTTCAAAATTATTTTTAATATTATTATTTTTTGTTTCAAATTCATTATTTTTATTATCAACTTCATCAAATTCTGGTAATGATAAAACACGAACAATATCTGGTGGTATTGGTGGTGGTATAAAATTTGGTGGTGGTTCATTTAATCCTTCTAGTCTACCTTCACGTAATAAACTTTTAATATCATCATATGTATTTGAATAACGTTTTGTAATATTACTATTTATTTGTTGTTCTTGTTCTTGTTGTTGTTCATTATTTTTATTTATTGGTTGTGGTAATGGACTTATTGTTGTTAATAATGGTTTACGTTCACGTTTACGCGTACGACCACGAATAACATATGTACCATTTTTACATGGTAAATCATGTTTTATTATTGATTGTTCTAATTCAGCTTCATTTATTGATGTATCAGGTGAATAAGGAGAAATTAAATCATCATCAGTTGTTGAACGACGTTGTGAATCTGCCCAATCATAATCAAGATCTCGAGATTTTGAAGTTGATCCAACACCTGAAAATAAAAAAATAAAATCAATTGAAAAAAGATTTTTTTTTTTTTTTTCTTTTTCTCTACAAAGACTTGAAAAGTAATTAAAAAAATACTGAAAGTTATTATATTGAATAAAAAAACCGAAAAAAAATAAAAAAAATTGTCTTTCAACTTACTAGATACATCACTACTTCGTCGTCTTCTTCTTCCAACAACTTTTGTACTTCCAGGACCGTAGATTGGATCTTCATCCAGTGAGACTTCCCATGCAACTGAGTTTCGTTTACAATTAGATGAATGGGTCGGTGATTGTGAAGAGTCTCTTGGTACTGTTGACGATGGTAGTGTTGTTGTCGTTGCTATTGTTGTTGTTGATACTAGTGGTAGTGTTAGAAGTGGTGGTGGTGATGATGATGATGATGATAATGGTATTTTTTTTTGTAATGACAAAGATGGTGGAGGTAAAGGTGGTGGTGGAGGTATTGTTGCTTTTAATATTTCTTCTAATGAATCATCTGAAAATCTTTCATCATCATCTTCAGATTGTGTTCTAAAATCAATAGAATTTCTTGTTGAAAAATCAGAATTTCTTGTTGAATAAATATCACTAAATCTTTCATCACATGAATTTGCATGTCCAAGTGAAAATCCAGATGTTGCAAAATCTAAATTTCTAATTGAAAATGGATCTGATGTTGGTATTGATAAACGATCATTTGAACTAGCACTTGCAACAGCTATTGAAAAATCTGAATGAAAACGTTCATTTGATGTTGAATTACCACGTGAAAAATCAGATGAATCACAATTTGCACGCATTGAATAACGTCTTATACTAACTGAACTTGAACGTTGTGTTGAATATGGTTCTGATTCAGATTCTGATGTACCACGTGTAATATCAAATTTTCTTTTTCTTCTACGACGTTTTGGAAATTCAACATCACAACTTGAATCAGAATTAATTCTTTCATCATCATCATCATTATCATCATCGCCGTCATCATCATCATCATCATCGTCTAAATCATCAGTACATTCTTTTTCTTCTACTTCATCATTAATTTCATCTTCTTCTTCTTCTTCTTCTTCTTCTTTTACCTCTTCTACTTTTTTATTTTTATCATCAATATTATTTTTACATTTATCATTATCAACAAGATTTTTTAAATCATCATTTTTATTATCATCATGTAAATTAATATTTTTAGTATCAATATTTGTTGAATGCCGATGTCTTGAACGATGTTTATCTTGTGATTTAATTTTATTTTTAAAATATTTTGCATCAAGTATCCAATCATAAGATACTTTAATATCCAATGGAAGACTTGAAAATTTTCCAGATGTATAATTTTTTTTATTTATATCATTTGTACCATTTGTACAATTTCTATCCCAAAGTCCATGTAATTTACGACGACGTACTTTTGGTAATGTTGTTTGACATGTAACATTATTATCATTATCATTATTATTATTTTTATTTAATTCATTTGATGTTTTTTTATCACATTTTCTATTTATTTTACTATTTTTATTTTGTTTTTTTGATGAATTACTGGGTGAAACACTGTAATGAAAAAAATATATATATTATTATGATGTATATTAATTTGAATAGTTTAATATATATAAAAAAAAAAATAATTAAATATATACTTAAACCCTCTTCAATGTCATTCAAAAAATATTAATTAAATAAAAATATAACTTACATTGGAAGTAATGTAGAAATAATACGTTCAGCCTCTTCAGGAGGTGGTGGAAATTCACTAGTTGTTGCTATTGATATATCCTGTGGTTCTGGACAATCAGGTACAGGTCTAAGTGAAACAAGTGCCATTTTTGTTTTTCTTCCATTCATACTCATATAACCGTCGTCCTCAGACTGATGTCCTATAAAAATAAAATGTAAAATAAAATAAATATACAATCATAAAAAAAAAAAACAAAATTAATTATTTTTCTTTCATCATCAGTTTTAAAAAAATAAAATAAAAATATGACTATATGTATATTAAACAATTTAATCTTAAAATAGAAAATATAAATAAACATATAAAAATACCTAAAGATGGGCTTTCATCGTCGGGTGTAAGACCAGTGCTTGGTTCAGTACTACTTCCACGTTGTATTTTTTCATCAGTATTAACAAGTATCTTAATAATATCACCATCAATATGGACATTGGCGTCGGTGGTGTCGACGTTGTTAATGTCAACTGTTTCACCGACGCCCGAGGCACAATCACCACCACTATCACCAATAATAATTCCACAAGTATCAGAAATAATCCCTCCGGCACAACAATCACCACCATCTGATGATCCGTACTCGTCGTACTCTGAGAGCACCTTGTCCAATAATTCGATTGATCGTTGAACATCGTCACCTCTAGAAAATAATTTTAAAAAAACGAAAAAAAAAAAAAACAAAAAATAAAAAATAATGAAATTTTCTATAGTCAATATATTCATAAATGAAATATATTTCATTATTTATTCAACCAACATACATATAGACACAATGAAAAAAAAATAAAATAAAATAAAAAAAAAACAAAATTATATATCACAAATAAAGCTATAAGTATATGTTACACCCTAAAAGATAAAATAATATCACTATTAATCATGCCTACTAACGATAAAAGCCCATCATTATAATCATCAATAAAATAAACATAAAAAAAATATTATCACACTTAGCTAAATCAAAATTTAACACAATTCTTGATATATACGTTATAATAATTTGAAAAATCAAGGGTCATTACTTGTAATTTATCATCGTATATATATATATCATTAAATTTTTTTATCAAAAAATAAAAACAGCTTAATATTATATTTAACTATTTTTTAATATAATTAAATTGTTATTTTATATTAATTTAATAAAAAAAAATTAAGTGTAAATTTATTATAAATAATTACATGATATTAAAATTAATGTCATAAATATCGAGGATTTAAAATATTACTGGTATTTATTTAAGGGATGAAGAAAAAAATATAATTTAAAAAATAAATAAAGATGACTAGACTGGTGGTTATATGTATATATAAAATAAAAAAAAAATTTAATGGGTGAAAATGGAGGAAAATTTACCGAGGATGCTAGCTTGACTGGAAGCAAGTGGTAAATGAAGGATGGAAAGGAAGGATATAAAAATATAAAATAAAATGTATATAAAATAAAATAATAATAAAAAATAAAAAAATAAATGAAAGATGAGGCTGGGTCATTGGCTAATCGAATCGGACGTACATCAGCCAGGGGGCTTAACTGTGCATCCATCAAATTTTCTGGGTCACTTAATTAATGTTGCAGATAAATGGTGACTCTAATTATTAGAAGAGTTGCTCTCGTTGGTTTGACAAGAATCAAAAGAGTAAAATGTTAAATCTAGGGTTGTATCCAAAACTTGTTGGGGTCAATCGGCTTAACAAACTTTGTCAAGCTTACATGTTTAAACAAAATCCATCAGTTTTTACACTGTTTTTTTTATTTTTTTAAAAAATAAAGAAATAAATTATTTTTTGACACTAAATAAATCATTCAATCAATTTTATTTTAATATATATATATATATTGTATCTTTAAATTAATTATATATTTTTTTAATTATTTCATACAAGTATATGTAATAAATTTCTGTTGTAGGTATATATAGAAATTGTAGATCAAGAATTATAATTGAAGCATCAAAGTCTAGTAGATAAAAGATTTTGTCACGTTTGTAATACTTGGTTCATGATATATCTTGGTTTCATATTAACAAGACCAGAAGCAATCAGTTGAGTTGTTATCTCTTTGTTCTGATATAGCTTTTATTCATCATCAAAACCAATTCTACTTTTTTTTTTTTCTATTTTTCTCTCTTTTTGACAATATATATATATATTATTAACTAGTCTTGCGCATGTTTTCAATTATATTGTGTTGGTTATGATAATATTCCAAAACCTTCATATTGATTTTGCAAATATCCCATTGAAATAATAATAATAAATGGTCAACTAATTTTTTTTTATTTTATTTTTTTACTTTTTTATAAGTACCTTCAAAGTCGAAGAAAATAAAAAAAATATATATATTTTTATTTTTAAAAATTTTTGATTCTTTGATGAAGAAAAGAAAATATACATGCAAGATAAATCTAAGCTCTTGGATTGAATTTTTCCTTCAATCCACAATATTTGCCTCACTGACTTTTCTACAGTCTTTAAATTCAGCCAAAAGATAAAGTAAAATATTAAAAAACTATGAAATGTATAAAAAAAATATAAATAAATGTTAAAAGATATGAATTTTATTTTTTTTCATAATAGACTGAGGCTAAAAATAATATTCTTTTTTGATAAAAGGATACTTGAAGAAATAAAGAGAAAGAGATTAAAATATTGAGATAAATTCTAATGAGATTCAAAAAAAGTTTATAAAAAAATTTTGCTGAATATTACAGAATAAAAATTTATAATATAAATTTGATTGAAAAATTTCAGGCGTCAAATTGATATTATAATGTAACTTGATTCAAAAAACGATTCAATTTCAATCCATATATATATAAAAATAAAATAAAAAAAAAAGCTTTAACATCAAAGTCACGAGTTACCTAGAGTGAGCACGAAAATAAGTGTACGCGATTGAGTACAGAATAAAATAGATAAAAAAAAAATAAATAAATAAATATAAAATAAAATTAAGTCAAAAACGTGGAATACATTTTCTGAATAACAGAGTGACGTATATGAACCGAGACATTACAAAATCCTTATTTTCTCAGGATAATCCTTAGTAAAACAAAAAAAAAAAAAATATAAAAACAAGTTCATTTGACGTACATGATTTTTTTTTTCTATTATCACCAAAGACAACTGACATTTAATCAATAGAAAAAAAAAAAAAAAAAAAAACAAAATTGAAACTATAAAAAAACTATGAAAACTTATAAATGAAATTATTTAAAATTTTTTATTCATCAATCGATAACAATCAGTATAAAATTGTTCAATAAAATAATATATGTCAGTATAAATTTATATAAATATAACAAAAAAAAAAATTGATTTTTAAAAAAATCTTAAAAAAGAAAAAATTTTTTTGATACCCTCAGGTAAAATTTAGAAACGGTTGATATATTTCATGTGAATTCAAGTATTTGATTGTCATTTAGATATCTTGGGACATTTTTAGACATATTGATACGCAAAAAATTAAAGTATATATATAAATTTGTATATATTATATGGCAATTGTAAATTGACACTTGAAGTGATAAAGATATGTGATAAAAATTTTTATATATACATAAGAAAAAAATAAACCTTGAAAAACCAGGGTTTGCAACGCGCGTCGTCGTCGTCGTCGTCGTCGACGTTGTAACGTTGGTATCGATCAGTAACTCGTGCGGCTCCGTGCGTCTGGCAACATTTAGACTCATCTATCTACGTCGAGACGTTTTTTTTTTTTCTCTTTTTCCTCTTATTTTTATTTTTCATTTGTACTTATATATATAATTTTTTTTTTTTATACAATAATTTCTTTTTATTTTATTTTATTTTTTTAATCTAATATACGAAACACCCTCTGTTTCTATGTTGTCATATTTTCATCAATTTTATCCTTAAATTTTTTTATCTATATTATGTAATCTTTTTATTACGAATATCAAATCAAAATTTGTAAGGAAAACAAACAATTGATTGAATGTATATGACACAGTGATTATCAGTTGCTTTTGTTAAACATGTAACACACTAGTCAATCATTAAATAGATTCATATAGCCATAACAATTTACCAACATGTTATACATTTCTCTCTTGATGTGATAATTTAATCTTGTCCTAAATACAAATGGCCTAATGTCCAACTAACCCCGTCAATCGTGTCAATCAATTAATATTGATTATACTTGACATATAGGTATTATTTTTTCTTCTATATATAATATATTTATATTTGAAAGAATCCATATATAAAAAAAATTAAATTAAACAAGACATACTATATAGATATACATCTAGCTATTTCAATTTATATTTTTTGTCCCATAGTGATAGTGATGAGATGAGTTACTCGAGCAATCAGTGCATTTATTTTATTTTTTTTTTTATTTCGATATTAAAACGGACCAAACATACACATATATATCTCGAGCGAAATTAAAATGTTCAACATTACGCGGAAGAGACAATTGAGACAGGTCTTTAATATAGCTTTTTTTTTTTTTTTTTTTTTTTTTTTCAACTATTATTATTATTTTTTTTAAATGTACTTACTGTGTACATGCTAAAATTTATATACACATAAAGCACACACGTGTATCCAAAAATACATTTACGTTAGCTTGCTATTTTTTATTTATTTATATATATATATTTTTTTTTCAATGACTGGGTTTGATATTGTACATACGTATACTTACTCCGATGCAGGATTTCTCCAACGTTGTGTCACTGCTCGGGCCATTGAGCATCAATGAGCCCGTGGCAATCTAAAACAAAAGAATAATAATTATAATTATTATTAATTATTCAAATTTTTAATTAAATAGAAATATTTATTAGTAATTTTATTTTTTTTATTTTTAATATTTTTATTTCTCTTGTATTATTATCATCATCATCATACATCAATACAAAAAATGTTAATTAGTAATTATTAAAAATTCGTTTGAAAATGAACATTATACATGTATATTTAATGAATTGTAAAAAAGAGTTATTATTATTATTTTTTTTTTTTTATAGAAAGAGGGGTATAATAAAGGATAAAAATAAAAAATATATATGTATACAGAGAGTGCAAGGACAAAGAGTGAGTAAGAAATATATATATACATCAGACGTTTTGTCCTCAGGATAAAGTTCATGTTGTCACCCTGTCATTGTTCCTTATTTAACGTACGTGATTGCACGTTGAATATTTAATAATGTATATATATATAGCTACATCTAGGTCCAAGTAAAGAGTCAGAAAGCAGAGTAACCAACAACGATATATAAGCAAGGGTTAAAAAAAAAGAAGAGAGAAATAAGATGAATAGAAGGGAAGCAAAAAGAGAGAATGCAATGAGGGACAAAACTGAAAGAGTGCTTAAAAGATACTTGAAAAATATTGTATAGTAGACTTGGCTTTCACCAACATGCAAATTTTATACAAGGCCAAAATCAACCCTTATATATATAATACATTTTGTATAGGTATATGTATAGGAACCACCACCACCATTTGAAAAATTCTTAAATATTTGAGTTACTTACATTTAAAATTTTAACGTAAAATAATAAAAAAATAAAAAAAAAAAAAAACCAGATAGGTATATTTGGGTGTTGAAAGAAAAAAGTAATAAAACAGCTATTATTGTTAATGTTTATTTTATTAAAAAAAAAAAATAAAAAAAAAAGATAACTATTCGAAGGTTACTGACTAAGTCGGTCAGTCATTTGGTTTTAGTAATATTTAACCCAAGCTGGTGTTAACAACAAATATAAAATCATCATCATCCAGATTATTAAATATCTGATAGCTAGCTGTGATTTAAAAATAATAATTTCAGAATAAAATTTAAAAAATGAAAAGTTTAATAATTTTTTTATTTACTGTTATTATTACAGGTGAGTTAATTTATTTTTTTTTTATTTTGTACCATGTTGTCTCAATAAATTTCATGATTACAATAATTTTTTTTTGTTTCTATTTTAAACAGTTGAGCAAGTTTTGTCAACTGATAATAAAACTAATAAGTTTGAAATTAGTGTTCCTTATCAAGTATCTATTGATATGGATCCATCAGCATTATCAATTGATTGTAGTGGTGTTATTTTGGATCAAATTCATATATTGACATTATCAAATTGTTTTATTAACAAAAGTATTGATGATGTAATAACTATTTATACTGAGCCAGTCATTGATATTAATCATGAAACTTTTGGAATAATTATAACTGCAATTGATGAAATTATTTATTGCAATAAAAAATTTCCTGAGTGTTCAGAAAATTTAGTCATTTTGAGAGTAATAATTTTTTTTTTTTTTTAATACCAACTAAAATATACACATTAAATAATAAATATAATTTTTTACAACAGCTAAAAAATAAAATTGAATATTCTGAATATCAACAACCAATTTGTTTCTTATATACATTTTATGATTATAATATTTCAATTGGTGTACTTAGAAATTTTTATGGAAATGATTCATCAGTTTTAATACCACAATATGAAATAAAAAATATAGAATTATTTTATTTTAAAAATTGTATAAGTATTACAGGCAATTATCATACTGATTGCGCACAATATCGTGAAGACAATAATAAATCATCATTTAATGTAAGTATATGATTTGATAAAAAATAAAAAAAAAACTATTTATTACAATAGCCTTGAACTCTCTCAATTAATCTTTTGTAAAAGTTTTTTATTATTTTTTTTTAATTTTCAACAAAAATATATCTCTTATCGTATCAAGACATTTTGAAGAAAATGATTAAATTTTTTAAAACTAAATTTAAACACACATAAGTATATAGTTAATTATCAAATAATTAATTATATTTAAATTGAAATTTTATTTCCAGACTATACCAGGAAGTCCATTAATTTTTAAAAATAAACTTGTTGGTTTTTTTCATAAAAATAATAAAACAACAAATATTCTTGTTTATACAAATATTTATATCAGTATAGAATCAATAAAAAAAATTATGAAAAAAGGTAATATCAATTTATAAATAAATATTTATTATTACACTGATTTTTTTTTTTTTTTTTTTTTTTTTCTCAATATAGGTCAAGAAAAACATGGTATAAATAAAAATCAAGAAATTTATCAAGTTCTTGTAAGAACATATCATCCTGATATTTTTGGTTTTTATGAATATTGTAGTGGTATAATTATTGATTCTACTCATATTTTAACACAAAAAAATTGTTTAATATCATCAATTGATAAAATTAAAGTAGTAACTGGTTTAAATAAATTAAATAAAAAAAAAATAACAAATTTTGGTAAAACATACGATGTTTCAAGTGCAATTGAATTTCCAAAAAATATTCTTACAGAGGGTGATAAAAATATTGCAATATTAATAGTAATTATTCAATATAAATATAAATATAAATAATAATCATAAATATTATAAAATTATTAAAAATTAATTTTATTTTTCTTTTAAACAGCTTAAAAAACCAATTATTTTTCAATCTGATTTGCAACCAATTTTTTTACCAAACAATAATGAATTGAAAATTAATGATACTGTATCAATAAGTTATTGGGAACAAAAATGGAAAGTTTTTACTAATAATGATAAATCTGAATTTAATCTTCTATCAATGAATATTGTTGATAATAAGCAAAATGAATTTTATCTTGAAAATAAAAATATTGAATCAGAAAAATTGGTATGTATATATTTAATAATAATTTAAAATTTATATCAATTTATATCAATTGATTGTTATTTATTATTTTTTTTTTTTATATTTAGAAAGATAAGCTTACTGTGGTCTTAAAAAATGGTGAAATAATTGGTATAAATTGTAAATTCAACGATAAAAATAAATACGTTTGTTCAAATATATTCAATTATATTGATTGGATTAAAGAAAAAATATTTTTTTATTAATTTAAATTTTAAAAAAATTTAAATGTTTTTTTAAATAAAAATTATAACTGAATATATTTGTTGATTGAATTATATAATTAATTTTAAAAATTGTAATTTCACTATTTCAGCAATGAAATATTGAGAAATTTTTTTCTTTTTTTTTCTCAAATTTACTTAAAAAAAAAATTGTAATAAAATAAAAAAAATAAAGATTATATAAATGTTATGCAAACGATATACTGTTCAATTTACTTGATAAAAAAATAATATTCATGGGCTTACAAAATATGAAAAAAAAAAAATTGGAAGATTTTATAAAATATCGTTCACAAAAAATATTGCTTTCTACATATATATGTGTTTAGTTGGAGTTGAAAAATGTTAAATTTATAGCTCATATAATTTTAACTATACATATTATTTTTATTACAATAAGCATTTTTTTTATATTTCATTTTTATTTTTAAATGTTACTTTAATAGTTCATTTATTTATACAAAATGGCAGCTCTTTAATTCTTTTACTATTTTCATTTTTGAATATATATAAACTTTACCTAAATATATTTTTTATTTTTTTATTTGATTATTTTGCTGTTTAAGTTTGTTGGTAAGTACTGCTGATGCTCAAACTATATAAATATATATGGAATATAATACATCTATACTTTTTATAGTAACAGCCTACTAGTACTCTTAGTATCAGCAAAAACAAACCATTGCTGTTTTTTTTTTTTTTTATTACCAACACACAAAAGAAAACTATAAAAAGTAAAAAATAATAAAAAATAATAGTTAAAAAACTATGTAAAACAAAAATATTTGTTTGTTAAATTTCTCAGATATTTATTTACTTTGATGAGATTTTTTGTTTTATTTTTTAAATAATATAAAATTACGATAATAGATAAATAAATAATTAAAAAATTAATAAAGAATAGAATTTAATTTTACATAACACAAGTTATTTTTGATGATATTATAATTTAATTTAAATAAATAAATAAAAAAAGAAACAGAATCACTTGATAAATCAAGAGTCAAATTATATTAATATATAAATGAGTATAAATTGTGTTCGGGTCATATAGATGAGTGTTTTTAATTTGTGTAATTATTTTTTTTTTTTTGTTAATTAAATTTTCATTATCACATCTTTTTTTTTCAACATAATATTCATCCAACCAATATACCCATTTGATAATTATTTTATATTTTATTAATTTTTTTTTTATTTTAAAATTTTTGAAAAATTCTATTTTTAAATTTGTTGAAAATTATTTATTTAGATTTATATTTTTTCATTTTGCAATTGAAAATCAAATGAAAATTTAAAAAAAAAAAAATAGTTTTTATTATGATTATTATTTTTAATTTATAAAATACTTGAATATATGTATAAAATTCTTGCTGCTGTTTGGTGTGATTACCACGAAAAGGCACACAGTAGAGTACAGTTTAGTTTATAAGACTCAATTTTATATATACAATTTTTTTTTTTTTTTTTTGATTTTCCCCTTGCACCTCTTTAAGCTTTCCCTTTACCCCTTGTATTTTTTTTCTGTACACCCCTAAAAGCAGAAGAGGCCACTTCACATAGCTTGCTCAGCTTTTTCTTTATTTTTTCCAGCTTTTTTTTTTTATTTACCTCTTTTTTCTTATTTATTTTTTTTCCACCAAGCTTAATTTCTGTCTGGCTTCATATATAGTGTTTTATAAAATTACATTCCTAATCATCATGACGAAAAACTCAAATTCATTTTCTCAAAAAAAAAATTTTTCACGTTATTTTATTTTGTATAATTTATTTTTTCATGTAATGATAAAAATGAAAAATAAATAAATAAGTAAATAAATGAGGTTAAAATACTTAAAAAATTTGTAAAACATGAAAAAAAAAGTAATATAATTATATTAATTACATAAAAGATATATTCATATATGACGATTAATGAGTATTAAGTTTATTCTACTGGAAAAAAAAAAAAATTTATAATGATGATGATGCAAAAAATCATCATGAAAAAGATGAGTGGCTGTATTAAGAGTACATATACAAATTATATATGAACATATATACGAATACGTAAACAAAAGTATATAGATATGGATTGATAAGTAGTAAAAAAAACCAATAACAATAAATAAAATTCAATTCACATTGAATAATCAAATCTATAGTTTTATACATATACATATCGTAAAAATAATATCGAAATATTTTCAAAAATTTACTAAAGTTTCATATCTACAATAAATAAAATACTTCAATTCGTTGACTAGAAAATACAGATATAAATATATTGTAAATTTTCCAATAAAAATAATTTTTATTTTTTTTTAAAGAATCAAATAAATATTAAAACTGTAAAGAATATATGTATATGTATATATGTATATATTTTTTTTTTGGTTACTATATATATAAAAAAAAGTAGGAGAAGGTCGCGATTGTGAATATACATGAATAAAAAAAAAAAAAAAAAGTACAGTAGAGCTTTTGTATACAGACAGACGTACATATCTTTATATATATATTGACGAAGGGTAAAAAAAAAAAAAAAAAAAAAAAAAGGGGATGAATATACACTAAAAGAGAGTAAAGTTGTCGATCGATTGAGCATACAGAAATGAAAAACGCACTGTACTGCTTATTTCAAATGAGGAAAAATAGAGAAAAATAAAAATTAACGAAAAGTTGTGTAATATATACTAAAAACTAAAAGTAATGTTGATGCAATTATATTGTGGTAAAGTATATATGTTTATCATTATTTTAGAAGATGATACACATTATATACGTACATGTGTTAAACAATATATTACTAAATATATATATTTAAACAAACTACAACACATGGAATAAATATATATGGTACATCTGTTTGTTTGCATCAAATTGAGTCGAATGATTGCATGTTCTCTTTAGTACTTTCTATACATATTATTCCATCAAATATAACATTGCATATAACATAAATGTAGCAAGTATATTTTCACACACAAATTAAAAATAAAACAAAAAAAAAAAAAACTCAATATGAATTAAAAATCAGACAAAAAAAGTAAAATTATATTTGCATTGAAATATGTTTTTTTTTTTTTTGAAATATTGATTAATATATTTACATGACATGTCGTGTTTTTTAAATATTCATATGAATTTTATTTTTTTTATTTAATCGTTTGTATGACTTGGTGTGAATGATATGTAATTTTTTATTTTCAAGATAATTATAATATCATATATATCCTGTATAAAAAAAAAAAAAAAAAAAAAGCTGTCAAGGATTTTATCGATAATAAGCTTTTTTTTTTCACTTCAAAGATAAAAATAAAAATGATAAATTAAATAAATATTGTATTGACAAATTTGAAATTTAAAAACACCTGATGATTCTTCAGTTTTATTGTATGAATAATTAATTATAAAGACATAAATTTATTTCATTATTATTATTTAGACTATTTTGATATTTTTTTTTTTTTTGATTTTATATATTGTCAGACATGAATTGCAATAAAATACAACTGGCAAATGGCGAGTAAAAACGAGAAAGAGTTCGGTTATCCACGGAAATCGATCTCAGGCACGGTCGACATTCAGCCAATTATGTGGTTGAAAAACAAGAAAACCAATTCAAATGAAAATTAAAAGAATTAAAAAAATATTATAATAATAATGAAAATGAAACAAAAAAAAAAAAGGATTAAATGTTTGGATGAAATGAAAGTATCGATGAGAGGAAGTAAAACGAGAATAACTCAGGTTAATAACCTTTTTATTTTTATATTATAATATATATATATAAATATATTTTTTATGCAACTAAATATATTATAATAAAATTTTTATCAAATTAAAATAAGTTTTTTTTTTTCTATTATATATATTATATTATTATTATATATATATAAATTTTTCATTACGTTTATATATACGTGAATGGAAAATTAATATTTTTCTTTTATGCTAACATGAATATGTACTTATCTTATTTACGATTTTACAGTATATAATAGTAAAAAAATAATATTAATAATAAAAAAAATATGACACACTTTAACCATTTGAAATATTCACAAATTTTGAGACATCCGGTTAAAAAAAAAAAAAAAAAACGTAAGTACATATACATTTTGAACTTTAAAATGTTTGTAACACACCTGTGTACAAAAAAGGCATGTTGTTTACCGATCACGTCATACTATATAAACAAAAAAAAAACAACTTGATTTCGTATTTAATAAAAAAAAAATATAAAAAATGATAATTTTTTTAATCCAGCATTTATATTATACTGAACCCAGTAAAACTTTAAAAATCAGTAAATTACTGAATTTTATTAAACTTTAAAGAATTTAATTTAAATAAAAAAAAAATAACGTTTATTGATTCATCAAATAAAAAAATTTTAATAATAAAAAAAATAAAAACAAACAATGCTTAAAACATAGCAAACAAAATCAACTATTTTAAAAAAAAAATTTGAAAATTGTTTGAAGCACAAAAATTATCCTGACTATTTTTACAAGCTCAAATAAATTTTAAAATAATTGAAAATTATAAAGTACTATAATAAAACAAAAAAAAAAGAAAATCAACAAACTAAAATAATCAATTATGAATTTGAAAGAAAAAACAAATAAATTTTAAATTAATTAAAAATGTAAAAAAAAAAAAAAGTGTTATGATATTTGTTATAAAAAAGAAAAAAAAGAAAAAAATGAAATTAATATCGGAATGTAAATAATTAGTTGGGGTTAAATTATGTATATTGAAACAAGACGATGAGGGTTAAAACGCCAATTTGTTTGCAAATGAATAAAACTAACTGATTGATATGTGATTTGGTTTTTCATTTTATTTATAAAGGGTGCAAGTCCCCTCAGAGAAGATGATAGTCTGTCAACAGTGTTAACAAACCCATACCCACTCACACATATATAAATACACATAGACTTTTATAGACAAAAATAATAGTAAAAAAAATAAAAAGTCAAACACAGACACATATTTAAGTACATAAGCGTAAAGGACGTTAAATCAGCAGGGTCCCAGAGCAAAGTATCCTATAAAAATTTCACGTTAAGTTTAAATCCGTATACAGCTATAAGAAAGAGACCAGTACTTTGGGGGTTGAAGGATAAAGATAAAGTTTTTATCAAAAATAGGGGAAAAATATATGTAATATTCTACACACAAGGAAAAAAAAAGTATGGCAAGACTTATTGATTATTTCAATTGATACATTGTTTTTTAAATAATTTTTTTTTGTTTTGATTTTTTCATAAAAAAATATCATTAATTATTTATTATTTTAAATTATTAATTTTATCAATTTAATAAATATATAAAAAATTTTATAAAAAATTGATAATAAAAATTAAATTATTTATAAATTAATAAATTAATAAACTTTTTTTTTAAATTAATTTTTCATTAAATAGTGTTTAAATTTACTAATGAATGAGTTCCTTTCATATATGTATAAATATGTATATATTTTGATGAGAATAAATTCCAATCCCAGAGATTAATAGAAAATTATTATGCCAATTTATTGATTTTCTAGAATAGTGTATTCTAGAATGAGAGGGTGAAAGACGAAAGGGCAAAAAAATAGGGTGGAAAATAAGGGAGAAACAGGGTTGAGAATTGGGAGTACGACCCCAGTGGATTGACTGGATGAATTGATATAAACCTATACCTATATATCTATAATAATTTTCAACGCTGACTGAGCACGATCCGATCAGTTCCATGCATATGCAGTGTCTGTCGTGTGGAAGTATGAAAAAAAATAAAAATAAAAAAAAAACGAAGAAAATCAATTGATAGGATACCAAGTATGATGAAGAAAAATGAAAAAAATTAGAAAAAAAATATGGAATATATATATAGAGAAGAACATCAGCTGAATGTCTAATGACAAAATTCAAATGGAACTATTGATATACATTCATTAGATAAAATCCATAAAAATTTGTAAATAATAAATTTTAAAATTTTAAAAATTATATTTTTAAAATAAAAATAAAATATAGATAAATAAATTTTATTATAAATTATAATGAGAAAGTTCAACAACCTTAAATAAACTTGACAGTTACAAGTGACTTGTGTAACTAGGTCTTGACATTTTTTTTTTTTTTTATCCTTATCATTTACAATGATGATATATCAAGTTGTTTTTTTTTTTTTATTTTAATTTTTTTTTTTTTTTTGCTTCTCAAATACAAAAATAGATATCGACATTTTCGTATTCCACGTACTAGTGCAATATTAAACTTTCAAAAGCTTGATTTTAGTTGATACTTTGACGCTCAAACTTTCTGCTATTTTTTTTTTTTTTTTTTTGATAAATATATTTTTAAAATTTTTTATTTATTTATTTATTGTAGTTTATAACACCAGAAAAATGCTGAATACTAACAACTTGTACTTTTTTATATATATATTTAGAATGGATTATTATTATTATTTTTTTTTTTTCATAAGTATATTGTTAAAGAATTTCGATAAGCTGGTTGCAAATATATTTTCAATACAGATTTTATTTGTATTGTATTGATGAAAATAGATTTATATTTATTTACACAGACATACAATATACATTTAAAAAAAATACAACTTAAAATAAATTTTAGAAAGAAAGTGAAGTGGTTTTGTAGGTGGAAAATATAAATATAAAAATAGATTATAATATATACAAAAAAGTAAAATTACGAGGATGAAATGAGATAAGCCTGTGGCATTTTGCATGAAATTTCACACAGGTTTTTAAGGGATGAAGAAAAATTACAACCCCGAAGCATCACTTACCACTATATATATATACAAAAAAGAAATGTAAATAAATAATATATAAAATATCATATTTAATTCAAGTTTTAAATATAAAAAAAAAAAAAAATTAATCCAAACTTTCTCATCTAAAATAATTACAATAATAATATAAAAAAAATTAAAATAAATAATTTATTCTGCCAAATATAATTAATACACCTATATATCATAATAATTTTAAATTCTTTTGCAACAAAAAATATATCAAAAGTCAAAAAAAATAAAAAGACAATGCCCCTTTGTTAGTAATTTCTTGAGCCGTGAATTTGACTGATGAAAGTATTTATAAAGTACTATATAGCAACAAGATTCAAGAATAGAAATATATAATAAATAATAATAAAAAAAAATGAAAAAAAATTATTACAAATAAACAAAAGAATGATAACACTATAGTTGGCTGTCAGTTTATATTTATTCATTTTTTTTAGTGCAAAACTATTAACCAAAAAATAATAATAAAAAAAAATAACAACATGAAGAAACAAGAGGATCTTAATGAGAATAACAGTGAACAACAAAATTTTGAAAGGTAAACATATATCTATTTACAAGTCAGTTATTATATTTGTTTTTTCAACAAGATGATAATATACCAAGATAAACAAATATTGACTTGATTTCAGTTTATTTGATGATGATGTCAATAGGTCAAATGATACATGTTGTGAAAAAGCAATATGTTGTCCAAAAAAAATACGTATGATAAATATTAAAAAAAATATATCAAAATGTTTTAATAATAATATTAATATAACATGGTCATTTTTATTTTGGTTATTAACAGTTTTAATAATTGTTATATTAACATATATATGTTTATATTTTTTAATTGGTAAACGTATTTTACCTGGTGGTAATTTATATGGTATTTATTGGTTAATTGTATCATCATATTTTCTTGGTTGGAGTCTTGCATATATACCTTTATTAAATATACCACCAGTATTTGGTATGTTATTATCTGGTATTATATTTCGTGCTTATAATTTTAATATTCATGATGATATTGGTATTGATATTATTGGTAAAATACGTACATTTTGTTTGGCATTTGTTATGTTACGTGCTGGTTTACAATTAACAACAACAGCCATTAAAAATAATCCATTATTTTTAATTAAATTAGCAGTTATACCATGTACATTTGAATTTTTAACAATAACATTTTTATCAAGATTTTTACTTGATTATCCATGGAGTTGGTCATTTTTAAATGGGTAAATATATATCTAACTGTACATTAATCTAAATTTTTTTTTTTTTATATATAAAATTCCTCTATATTCTTGGAACAATATTATTAAATTAATTTTATGTTTGTTTATTTTTTTAAGGACAATTGTAGCATGCATGTCACCAGTTGTAACTGTCAATTGCATACTTGCACTTGCTGAAAAAGGATATGGTGAAGATAAAGAAATAGCAACGTTACTTTGTACTGCAGCATCAATTGATGATGTTCATATAGTTTCACTTTTTTCAGTTTGTTATTCATTTGTTTTTAAAGAAGGTCAATTATTAATATTATTTTAACTATATATATTTTTATCTTCATTTTTTTGTACCACATTTATACTGACATTTCATTTACAACTGTATTTATTTATTTTTTTTTTTTCAACTATCATTTCTTGCTTTCTCATTAAGAAATATAATTTTTTTCTAATGTAAAAATATATATATCATGTTATTTCAACAGATGAAAATAATAATGGTTGGTGGGCTTATATACCTGGTGGTTATCGTGATCTTATTTTAGGTCTATTAATTGGTTTATGTTTTGGTTTATTATATACATTTGTTCCACATAGAAATGCAGTAAGAATAAATATATTATTTAAATTTTTTAATTATATTAATAAATTAATATTATCTTATTAATTCATTTTTTTTTTTTTTTTTTGTTATTTAGAATTATGTTTTTTGGTATAGATTATTTTTTATCGTTATAACATCAATAATTTTTACAACAGCAGCAAGTACAGTTGCAATAACTGGTGGTGGTTATTTAGCTGTTGTTGTTATGTCATTTGTATCAGCAACTGGATGGCGTTTATTATCTGGTATTAAATTTGATATAACACCATTACGTATTGCTGTTTATTATTTATGGCATTTTATTCAACCTATTTTGGTTGGTATTATTGGTTCTGAAATTGATCCTCAACTATGGTCACCCAAGAGATTTTTTCTTCATGTTTTTTGTATACTCTTGGGACTTTTTGTAAGTTTTTACTCATTTATTTATTTATTTTTTCTAACATATATGTATTTTTCTAGTCTATATATTTCTGAATGTGTATGTGTAAGTTGTTTTTTGCTATCCCCCTTTGATCAGATCATTTTTTCTTTTCCTACTTGACTCTCGCATCTATTCAAACTCAATCTTACTTACTTTCATTTTTTTTTTTTCTTTTACTTCACCAATTTCATGATATCATTCTTTTTTTTTATTTTTATTATTATTAGTTTTTTTTTTTTTTTTATCAGGCAAGAAGTGTATTTGCTGTTTTATCTACTTTTGGAATGACCTTCAATATGAAAGAACGAATATTTGTGGCATTGGCTTGGTTGCCAAAAGGAACACTACAGGTATATAGAATTAAAAAAAATAAACTATTTTTTTTTATTTTAAATATAATTATTAAAATAAATTATGAAAAAAAAGTAAAATATATATGTATATATATTTTAATATAAAAAATAATTGAAAAAACTTTGTTAAATTAAAAAAAAAAAAATATACTTGAATATATAAATAGAGAAATAAAAAAATAAATTAAAATGTATAAATAGGTTTAAGAGAAAAAAAAATAAAGGGAAGGGAGTAAAAACAATAATGCTTTTGAGTAATATAAAGTAACAATAAAACCTTTGAGTAAAAAATAATAATAATAATGAACAAATATAAAAACCAAGTAGATAAAAACTGTTGATAAAGCAAAAAAGTTTTAAAATTTATATTTTAGGCAGCTTTAGCACCAATGGCACTTCAACATGCACGTGAAACTGGTGATGAAAATAATATATTATTGGCAATTGACATTGTTAGAATATCAGTTATTTCAATAATATTATTAGCACCAATTGGTGCCATATTAATGATGATATTTGGACCAATATTATTAAATAAAATTGATGAAAGTGAAATAAAAGAACGTAGACATTTAAGTATATTACGATGGACAAGTTTACAACCAGTTAGACGTGAATCAACTAAACATTCAATAAGAGAATAATTAAAATAATAATTTAAAAATTAAATAAATATTATTTAAAAAAAAAAAAAAAAAAAAAAAAAATACAAACAGTTGTTAAAAAATTATTCATCTGTTGAAATTAAAAAAAAATATATATATAAAAATGTTATTTCATAAGTGATGAATTATTTTCATATCCGCGTGTCATGTAATAATATATACCTTAATACGCAATGTATACACAATACACCTATATATAAATTTAACCACAACTCCTACACAATTAATTAACAATATGTCCTTCAACAATAATAATTATAATTTATATATATTTTTTCTACTTATTAATATTTTTAAAATAATATTATATCAAATTATTTACCTATTTAATTGTGAAAAATATTCTCCATAAACTTCCAAACACACAAAACTCGCGTTTAAACAAAAACAAAAAAAAAAATTATTAATTTTTTATTTGACAAATAATTCTTGGGTGTTTTTTTTTTTTAATATTTATCCAAACTTTGTTGTTTATAAATCACAAAAATTATTATAATATTAAAATGTAATAACTGTAATTTTATTAATTGATATTTTTTGTTTGTTTATTTTTTGTATGACACAATAAAATGGAGTAAACTAAATAGAACAAGTTACTCCAATGAGTAATCCATTGATTAATCTCGTGTTAACTGCGTTAATGTTTATTATTTTTTTTTTTTTTAAAACATTGAAACTTGGTTTTTTTGTTATAAAAAAAATAATAGTTTTTTTTAATTAATAATGTTTATTTTTTTATTATTTCGCGGATTGGGCTACTGGTAGACTAGACACTGGTGTACAGATAGCTTTGTCGAGACACCAAACGGGACGCATTCGACTGATCCAACCGATCCAACTCCCTCTTGCTCCCTTCTATGTCACTATTTTTTGTGATTTTTTTTTTAACACACATATATACACACAGTTACAGGGTTTCCTTGGGGTTTTTTACACACACTAATATATATATTCAACACATTTACTTGAATTTTGATTGCGCAGTTCTTTATGACATATATTTTCTCTTTCTCACTCTTATCATTTAACTTATGGGTTATCGCATGCGCTTTAATTTTTCATTAAAAATTAATAAAAATAATAATAAAATATCAACAAAAAGCTATATATTTTATTATTAATAATTTAAAAATTTTTTTTTCAAGTATTATAAATTTAGTTGTAAAATATAAATATTAAATTGTTAAATAAATTTTTTGTTGTTAATTATTGTAACTGTATTACCAACAATCGAAACCACATTGTTGTTTTTTTTTTTTTTAAATTTCAAAAGTATACATAACCTGATACAGTAATTCTATCACGTTGTATTTATTTATTTATATTTATTATAAATAAATATTCAAATCAAGTTTTGATAATTATAAAAATAATAATTTAAAATGAGATATGGACAATTAGTATTGGGACCTGCAGGCAGTGGCAAGGTAACACAATTGATATTATTAATATGATAAATTAATAGTAGAAGAAAAAAAAACAAACAATTTTATTAATTTTTTAAATTGTTTTTCTTTGCTTTGTTTTTTTTAAAAAAAGTCAACATACTGTGCAACAATAAAACAACATTTTGAAGATGCAGGAAAAGTTATGAATGTTGTTAATTTAGATCCAGCTGCTGAACATTTTGATTATCAACCAATGGCAGATATAAGAGAATTAATAAATGTTGATGATGCAATGGAAGATGAAATATTAAAATTTGGTCCAAATGGTGGTCTTGTTTTTTGCATGGAGTAAGTTAATATATATAATTATAGATATGAATAATAATTCAAATGAAAATAATTATTTTTTAGATATCTTGTTGCAAATTCAGCCTGGTTACAAGAAGAACTTGATGATTGTGATGATGATTATATATTATTTGATTGTCCAGGACAAATTGAATTATATACACATATGAAAGTTATAAAAGATTTAATATCAATACTTGAAAGTATGAATTTTCGTTTATGTTCAGTATTTGTTGTTGATAGTCAATTTATGGTTGATGCATCAAAATTTTTATCTGGTACAATGGCTGCATTGAGTGTTATGATTAATCTTGAATTACCACATGTTAATATATTAAGTAAAATTGATTTATTATCAAAATCATCAAAAAAACAATTAGATAAATATTTAGAACCTGATCCAGATAGTTTAATGGCAGAAACAAGTGATGATGCTTGGCATGAAAAACATAGAAATTTAACAAATGCACTTGGTAGACTTATTGAAGATTATAGTCTTGTTAGATTTTTGCCTTTAAATAAAGATGATGAAGAAAGTATTGGTGATATTGTATTGACAATTGATAATATGATACAATTTGGGGAAGATGCTGAAGTTAAAATGAAAGATTATGCTGATGAAGAACCAGAAAATGATGATTAATTTTATTATTTGTATTTGTTAACTGTATTTATTAAATATAAATTTTTTTTTTTTTTTTACAAATATAAAATTACTTATGAATTATATTTTTATGGAAAAAAAAAATTAAAAAAATTAATGTTACAAATTATTTCTTAAAATATGCTTCAAATAATTCATTCTCTGCATCTTCACCTTTTGGATCTGTTGGTATATCTAGTTCATCGTCATCGTCATCATCATCATCACCATCACCAGTATTTTTTAAATAAACATCAGCAATATCACAACCTCTTGGTGATGTTGTTATCAATGAACTTTGAACATTTTTAACTAAATTATTTAAATTTAATTTTTCTTTTTCACGTTTATCTGATTGTATTTCTCTCAACTTCATCCATTCTGGTTTATAAACTCTAAATACAAAAAAAATAAATAATTAAATAATTGTTTTAGAAATTTTTTAATACTAATTAAAAAAAAAATTTAATTATCCTACGTTTCATATTCTTCAACAGCTTCTTGAATTTTATTAAAAAATTCATCTATTCCTTCTCCAGTCTTAGATGATACACCACAACTTCTAAGATGACAATAAAATTCATCAAGTGTTAATGCCATACTTCTTGTTAAATTACTAATATAACTTTGTTCTTTATCAAGTGCTTCTTGAAATACTTCAAAATCTTGCATCCATTCAACTGCAAATGCATGTTCAATAATATCAGTCTGAAAATAATAAAATAATAAAATAAAAAAAATAATAAAATTATATGTATAAAGTAAATAAAAATAATAATTACCTTGTTCATAACAACAACAAATGGTAATTTTGTTTTATAAAGAATTGAACATGCATATAACATATTTGACATAAATGTTATTGGACTTGTACTTCTAACAGTATCCATAACATAAACAATAACCGTTGGAAATTGTGATGCAAGTGCTTCAGTTATAATTGTACCACTTGCTGACCATGTAAATACTTCAATTTGTCCAGGTGTATCAAGAACAACATAATCATGTTCATCACTTGTTTTATCAATAAGTTCAATAACTTTATCAAATTTTGTTGAAAATAAATTTAATGTTGTTACAATACCACCATTTGGTCCTAAATGATATTGTTTCATAACTTCTTTATAATTAACTGTATCACGTATATCAATATTTGCTGGATATGGTACTTCTTTACATGCTGGATCAAGATTAATAACATATGGTTTACCAGTTTCATATAATTTTGATACTATTTTATTGACAAATGTTGTTTTTCCAGATCCTGCCATTCCCAATACAATTATACATGTTGGTAATTTTTTTTTTGTTTTTAATGATGATGATGTTATATCAGTGGTAGTTTCCATTGTGTCAGATGTTTTGACTTGATCATTAATGCTTGAGCTTTCTGTTGATAACTTTGTACTTTCACTCATTTTTTTATTTAAATTTATTTAAACACACAAATTTTTAATCACTCAGAAACAATTGTTCAACTTTTTTTGTGTTGAAAATAAACATAAACGCATATACGCACGTGGTGTAATAAATTATAATAAACAATGATAAACAATATTTGTTGCAAGGTTAGTTTCCAATAGGCAACAAAGTTTTATCGCAAGAATCCATTTTGATCGCAAAATGAAAATTCTATTGAAGTATTTTAAATTGGTAGAAAATAAAAAATTAAAAAATATAAATTTCAATTTATATACTTATTTACAGATAAAATATATATAAAAACAATATATTTATTTTTAAATGTGCCAAATATTTAAATATTAAATTTATCATTGGCATTTATTTTTAGAATGAAAAAAAAAATAAATAAAAATTAATTAATTGTGCTTTGAGCAACAAAAGATAAATAATAAAACAAAAATAATAAGCAAAATAAATAAAAAAAATATTAATAATTAATTATAAACACATATATAAAATATGTTTGGGAAAAATAATCAGAATTTTTTAATTAAATTGGCTAAATTTCATTATTATTAAGACATTGGTGGATTTTACTTTTAGGGTTGATAGATTTTTTTGCATAAATATAAATTAGCCTAATAAAAATAAAAACTACTTACATTTTGGAGACTCAGCAGCTGATATTGAGATGTTCTGGTAGTCTCAGGTGGTTGATTAATCATTTATCTAATTGACTCAATATGCAAGTACCACTGACACTATCACTATCACCATCACTACCACTGACTCTACACTTACTTAATTAATAACATTATCACTTTCAACAATTATATATATAATTTAAAAATTTATCAGTCATACTTTGTCTCAATACACACGTACTACTAACGCGGTCACTGACTTTAACAGTTTCAACACACTACTTTTATATAATTAAAATTTAACAAAATCAAACTCAGTCTCAACATACAACATACAACATACAACTCTTAATATACAAATAACATTAACATGATCACTGTCAACACTTTCATGTAATTTAATAATTTTTTAAAGTCAAACTTTTAAAGTCTCATTGTTCAAGTTGGACACTTTTATTTAATTTTTATAAAAACACTTTGAGTATGTACATTCTTACAATCTGTAACAAAAAATTATTAAACAAATTAGTTTTTAATTATTAATAAATCAATTTTAATATTAAAATTAATTGGCTTATCTATTAATACAAGTGCAGTATATTTGCAAAACCAACATTAAACTTGGTCTTTGTATTTATATCAAATATTGTTTGATAATATTAACAAAGCATTATTATCAAAAAATCATTTTTTATAATTAATAAATGGTCATAATTATAATTAAATTATTAAATAATTTGATAATTTAAATAAATATTTGTCAAAGAATAAACAAAATCAAAGTCAACATACCATTTATGTGTATCAACATCTCCAACATTTGCATCATTTAATTTTGGCTGATGATAAACTTGTTTATCATAACAAATGTACATTTTTTTATTTTAAAACAATCCTTTTATAGTTATTTTTACTGTTTTTGTTTTTTTTGTTAATTTATTTGACATGATGGATTTAAGTTTAAATATCCACAGTTACACAAGCCCTTGAACCAAAAAAATAAATAAAAATTATAAATAAATTAAAAATTTAATTATTTATATAATTAATTGAATATAAACATTGTATATAAATAAATAAACAATTAAATATTATTATTACCATAATTGGGCTAGATGCTGCACTGACAAAAGCCCTTTGTCTTTGTCTTGCCTTTGTTTGACCAGTGAATATTGGCATCTAAAAATTAAACAATATAATTATAATAATTGTCATAAAATATTGATAATATTATTAAAATTATTTAATTAACATAAAAACAACATAAAAACTTGACTATGAATTTTATTTATTTAATAAATAAAATAAATAATTTTTTTTCAACAAAATTTGGAGGTTATGTTGCCGTGCTTGACAAGACTAAATTAACTACATTTTTTTTTGTTTGTTATCATGTTAACTATTATAAATAATTGTTTTAATAATTAATTAGACCTTGTTAAACGTATAAAAAATGTTTAAAATGATAAATATATAATTATATGTACATACATGTCAATTTTTGTTGGCGTCATTTTGTTGAAAATTTAATTTGTCAATATCCAATTTTTTATATAGAATTACCCAACAAATCAGTAATCAAACGAAAGCTACACTATTTCTGAACAATATTATAACAAATTAACAATTATTTAAACAATATAATTGCCTAAAAGTTCACAATTATGACGGACACGACGTTCACTCTGGAACAATAGAGTCAGACTGAAGCTTTCATGACCAGTCACTAGGCGGCACAAACATTCAATTCTAAACAAAAAAATTATTTGTTTATAAAATTATTATATTAACAAAATATTATTATTTTATTATTATTTTATAAATAAATAATGTTAATTTTTTAATTAATAATAAAATAATAATAAATTTATTAGTTTTAAGAAAATAACATTGAACGCCATCTATTGGGAATTATCATCACACAAAATAATAAATAAATAATAATAAATAAATAAATAATTAATAACAAATAATAGTCATAATATTAAAATAAAAAATTATAATGCATTAATTTTTAATTAATAATTGTTTAAACTAAAAATATAGTATAGTAATATTAAAAGAATTTTTTTTTTAAAGCTTTTGTAGTGAAAAAAAAAAAAACAAAAAAAATTTGTCATTCAAGCAACTTCATGTCATTTCTAAAAATCCGTTTATTTTGTTGTGAAAAGAGATAAAAAAAAATAAATAAATAAAACAAAATTATATAAATAAACTAATAAGTTATTATAAAAAACAGTAATCATGCCATGTGAAATGATAACATTGCAACTTGGCCAATGTGGCAACCAAAGTGAGTTAATAAAAATAATAATTTTATTTTTAATAAATAAATGCTTTTACTAATTTTACTGGGTTAAACAAAACCAAAATAAATAATTTTGTTTGTTTATAAATTATCTACAAGGTAATTTAATAATTATTAATTATTTATTATAGTTGGTTTTGAATTTTGGAAACGACTTTGTGCTGAGCATGGTATTAATCCTGAGGGTATCCTTGAGGATTTTGCAACAGAAGGTACTGACAGAAAGGATGTTTTTTTTTATCAATCTGATGATGAACATTATATTCCAAGAGCTGTATTACTTGATCTTGAGCCTCGAGTTATTCATACAATTATGAATTCACCATACTCAAAGGTTAATTATTTATTTTGTTTTTTTAAATGTTAATTTATCAAATATGACAAATGTACTTATGATATTGTTGTGTAATTTTTTTTTTTTAGTTGTATAATCCAGAAAATATTTACCTGTCAAAACATGGTGGTGGTGCTGGTAATAATTGGGCATCTGGTTATCATCAAGGTGAAAAATTACAAGAAGAAATATTTGATATTCTTGATCGTGAAGCCGATGGTAGTGATAGCCTTGAAGGTTTTGTTCTTTGTCATTCAATTGCTGGTGGTACTGGTTCAGGAATGGGTTCATTTATGCTTGAATCCTTGGCTGATAGATTCCCAAAAAAATTAATTGAAACATATAGTGTTTTTCCAAACCAAGATGAAATAAGGTATAAATTATATTAAATAATTAATTATTGGTATAAATAAATAATAATTTATACTTAACTTTTACAGTGATGTTGTTGTACAGCCATATAATTCATTATTAACATTAAAACGTTTAACTCAATGTGCTGATTGTGTTGTTGTACTTGATAATACAGCATTAAATAGAATAGCATCAGACAGACTTCATATACAAAATCCAAGTTTTACACAAATAAATAAACTTGTATCAACAATAATGTCTGTTAGTACAACAACATTACGTTATCCTTCATATATGAATAATGATCTTGTTGGTTTAATAGCACCATTAATACCAACACCACGTTTACATTTTTTAATGACTGGTTATACACCATTAACAACTGATCAAGAAGGACAATCAGTACGTAAAACATCAGTATTAGATGTTATGAGACGTTTATTACAACCAAAAAATATGATGGTATCAACAGCAGTTGATAGAAATGCGTCACATTGTTATATATCAATATTAAATATAATACAAGGTGAAGTTGATCCAACTCAAGTACATAAATCACTACAAAGAATAAGAGAACGTAAATTAGCACAATTTATACCATGGGGACCAGCAAGTATACAAGTTGCATTATCAAGAAAATCGCCATATATACAAAGTGCACACAGAGTATCTGGTTTAATGCTTGCAAATCATACAAATATATCATCATTATTTGATAGAGCATTACAACAATATGATAAATTACGTAAACGTGAAGCATTTCTTGAACAATTTAAAAAAGAAAAAATGTTTGAAGATAATTTGGAAGAACTTGATAATTCACGTGAAGTTGTTGAATGTCTTGTTAAAGAATATCGTGCTGCAACAAAACCTGATTATTTATCCTGGAATCCAAACAAAGCTGAATAATTTAGTATTATTAAATTTATTATTATTTAAGTTGCCATTTATTCAATAATTATTTTTTTTTTTTATTGAATAGTGAAAATGATAAAATACTCACACACATTAAAAATATCCAGTGCCATTTTATTTTTTTTTTTAAATCAAAAAACTTTCCATGCCAGTTTGAAATATACAGTATTTTCATTTTTTTTTTCTTTAAGAATCTCACTTTTTCATTTTTTTGTTTGAAAAATATTGTTGAAGCAATTGCTTATATTTTTGTTAGCTCTAAAAGTAAAAAAAAAATAAATAAATTGAGCAATATGATGTAATAAAATAATGGAGAAAAAAAAATCTCATAATAAAAAATTTTTTTGGTATTAAAAAAAAAAAAAAAAAAGAAAACAAAAAGAGATATTTATCTGTCTAATTTTATTTTTCATAAAAAATTTAAAATAATAATTTAATTAATAATATATTTAGTTATCAATAATTATTCTTGCAAATAAAGGTGGTAATGTTGCAATTGTAATGTAACCAGTATGTCCAGGTAATGATGGTGGATGACTAACAGTTAATATTTTTTCTTGTTCTTCAGATTTTTTTAATGGTATATCTTCAATTGTATGCTAAAAAAAAAAAAAGCAAAATATAATTTATTAAATTCATTATAGCTACATAAAGCAACAATTGATAATAATAAAAAATAAATAAATAAACAAACTTTTTTTTTGAGACATTCTAAATTTAATTGTGGTACTGGTTTATAATGAACAGTTAATTCACGTTGAAGACACTCGTGTGTTTTAATATCAACAAAACCTGTTGATTGTAATTTAATACATGTTTGTTGTACTTGTTCAATACATGGAGAAAATGAACATAATTTACCACCATTTTTTTTTAATGCATCAATAGCATGATCAATAACAAGCCATGGATGTGGTAAATCTAAAAAAACAGCATCTGCTTTGTGTTTTAAATTATCACCAAAACCTTGAAGACAAACATCGCGATGTTCAACTGATACATGATCTTTTAATCCATGTTTTGTAAATTCTTCAATTGCAACTTCAACACGTTTTTCATGAAAATCAAATGTATAAAGATGACCATGCGGACGAATTGTTCTTATTAATGAATGTGATAATGAACCACTACCAGTACCTATTAAAATTAAAATAAATATAAATAAGAAGATGAATCTTTTGACATATTATTGAAATAATAATAATAATTACCAGTTTCAATAGCAATACTTCCAGGTACAAGATCTAATAAATGAATAATTAAACTAATATCAGGTGTATAAATAATTTGTGTTCTATGTGGTAATGTTGTTGTCCATAATTCTGGTGTTGGTTGTATAACAAATGCCCATCCTTTTGATAATTCAACTTTTGAACCATATTTTTTTCCAATTAAACTTGGTACTTTTAATGCACCATATGTTGTTTGAAATACATTATCAACATATTCACCTTTTTTATTTAATATTTTTTCAGTAACTTCAAATGAATGCATATTTTGAGGACCAAGATAAAGAACAATAATATCACCCTCTTCAATATATTTTTTTGTTTTGTTAAAACTCATTTTTTATTTATTTATATTTATTTATTATTTTTATTATATTAATAAATTGGTTGTTTATATATAAAGACAAAATAATAAATGTCTGTGTACTGGACTATGTAATGTATATATCAGTACATATATGTATATTTTTTTAAAGGTTATAAATACATGTGCTGTCTGCTATGTTGAATTATTATTACTATTATTATATCATTATTATGATTTTCGCTGATGAAAAAAAAAAAAAAAAAAAAAAAGAGACAACAACAACAACAACGTTGAAAATAAATTCAATTTTTTATTTTTTTTGTAAAAATAAGTTTAATATCTTTCAGTTATGTCTCCTATATAATCGATATACGGTGGGATTGTTGTGTAAACAGCATGATTACCAATATGTGATGTAGTAAATGACATTACACCAAGTAAACGTCTTTGGGAATAAATTCCACTTCCTCCATCGCCCTTGAAACAAATAATTAAAGAACAAATTATTTTAAATATTATAATTGAAAAAATAAAGCAATAATTATTTTACCGTTAAAACTGATGAATCATTATCTAATGGTAAAATACAACTTTGAAATTCATGAAGAGGTCCAAATGTTTCCCAAAGTAGAAAACAACGATGATAACGTGCAGCTACAATATTAAGTGTTTTAAGATATCTTGAAAAATGTAATTGTCGTGTTCGAAAAGTTTGTCCAAAACTTGAAATTCTTCCTGGAGTATCTGTTCGTAATCGATTAGTTAATAATGGTGTTGGTGAAATTTTTGATGTATAAATAATAGATTTTTCAAGCTGAAAAATAAATTACAAAATTAATATTAAATTATTTTATTATGTTAAATAAATTTTATATAGCTATAAATGCCTATAAGAAATTTTATATAGGAATAATGCACACGAATATAATTACCGTAAGTATTGCAATATCATGAACCCACATATCACGAGGTAAATAATTTTCTTGATATGTAACCAAACTAACAGGATGTAAATTAACAGTATCAATATATTCAAGATCATCTACACCAGCAACAACAATAAGATTTGCATAAAAAACACCTTCTTCATGTACAACACAAGATGCTGTTGTGACAACATGTCGTTCATCAATAATAGCACCACCACATATGGGATACTGATGAAACATTATTGCTACATGTGATGGAGTATGTTCAATTGGCGATCTTGCACCTCCCATTAATCGTGAAATTTTACCATGACAAACTGGAATTTTTTTGATAAATATTATTAAGCAATCATTTCAAATTGTATTAATATTTTAATTATTATTAAAAATATAATTTTAATAAAACTTACCAGAAAAAAACATAAAGACAATTAATTTAAACATTTTTATTTAAAATATTTTATCCAATTTACTGATATAATATGAATAAAAAAGAGTCATTGATTTGCTCTTTATATATACGTTTGGCAAGGCAAAAAAGATCAAATTTATCTAATATAAATATAGATAGAATAAATTTTTCATATATACATATATTATACGACGTGGATCATAATTTTTGGTTGATTTTTTTGTTAAGTATATGGATTTTTTATTTTTGAGATAAGATAAAAACTCTAATTATTATTTATTGTTGAGTCAATACCGTTTGCAATTTTAGTTTGTTACAAATTGTAAGATTACAAAATCTTGTACATTTTTTTTTTTGTCAAATATTTGTTTATCATGAGCTAAACAAAGAGCCACGTAGGAATAACTTGACAAAGTTTTCAAAGTTATTTTCAAATATTTGGCTCCATTTTCATATATGTATATAAAAACTTGTCTTAATAAATATATACACACACATATACAATCACACTTGGTCACGTTGCTTTCCCTCCCTAAAAACCCCCCAACATCAGCTGTCAAATAGACGTCAGATGATTGTTGTCATTCTGATAAAAAAATAAATAATCCCACACACTTATTTTGTTTGATTAAAAAAAAAAAACAAAAATAATGATTCATTTACAAAAAATTAATTTGACATTATGTCGATTATGTGGCAAGGATAAACCAAGAGGTACAGATGTATTTAAAGATAAAATAAAAGGAGCAGTCTTGGTTTCAATAATCAATAAATATTTTCCAAAAGAGGTATATATTAATTAATTTAATAAAATTTGATTAAACTGTTTGTTAAATAATTTTTTTTTAATTTAAAAAAATTTTCAGGTAATAAATGTATCAACAAATGATATATTTTCAAAATATGTGTGTATGGATTGTGAAGAAAAAATATGTAGTTTTGATGAATTTTGTTTGATGGTTGCAAATGTACAAAAACAACTTGCTGCACCATCATTAGAAATTGATTTTGCTGAGGTAAAGTTTTTTTAATACAAAAAAAAATTAAATTATAAATATATAAATATTTATTTTTTTTACAGGATATGTTGTGTCATTTAAAAGAAAATGAATTATCAATAGATAAAGATAAATATTATACGATTGATGATAATAATAAAAAACATAAATGTGAACAGTGTGGAAAAACATTTAGATGCCATGCACATTTGGAAAGACACAATCGTATTCACACTGGTCAAAGACCATTTGTTTGTAATGTAAGAATAATTTATAAAAATATCATATATATTTCATTATTTATTATAATAAAATTATAATGATAATATTTATAATAATTTTTACAGATATGCCAAATGTCATTTAATCAACCAGAAATATTAACAAAACATCTTGAAAGTCATCAAGGAAGAAAACTATATAATTGCAATATTTGTAATCAATCATTTCGTTTTAAAGTATCATTAAAATCTCACATGTTAAATTTACATCCATCAAATGATAATACTAATATAACAATAAATAATAATAATAACAATAAAACATTAAATTGTATTGATTGTGGTAAAATATTTGCAACAAAATATAAATTACAACGTCATATGAGATGTCATACTGGTGAACGTCCATATAGTTGTAATTATTGTAATCGTACATTTTCACAAACTGGTAATTTAAAATTACATCAATTAAAATGTTCATCAACAATAATTCAATTACAAAATTTACAACAACAACAACAACAACCAAATAATGATACTAATAATGATAAATTAATATGCTTAAATAATGAATTAAATGAACAAACGATTGATCATCATTATTCACAAATATATATAACTGACAGTGAAATACAAAAAACAATTAATGAAACAATTAATTCAAGTGTCAATGATACATCATCATATTTAAAAAATTATGATAATCAAATATATAATATTGATAATGATATTGAAACAATACTAAATTGTGATGTTGATCATCTTGAAACAACAACAAATAATAATAATAATGATGATGATGATGATGATGACGATGATGATAATTTGTTATTAAAAATATTATATAAATAAAGTAGACAGAAAAAAATTTAACACAGATTATATTTATATCATTATCACATGAAAGAAAAATTATTATCATATTAATAAAATTATTTGAAAAAAAAAATAATAATAATAATAAATAAAATGATATTAACAATAATATTATTGTTATTTTACATAATTTAAAATAATATTATAATAACAAATAAAAATTTCATTATTATATTTCATTTTTGACAATAATTTAAATTGACATAATTAGAAAGAAAAAAAAATTACATATATTATATTATATTGTATAATTATTAAATACTTCAGTACAATATTGTAGTATTTTTTTTTTTTTTTAGATGTTTACAATGATTAATATATTATTACTATTATTCTTTATTATTTTATTATAATAATTATATATATTATATTTAGAGAAAAAAAAAATAAAATAAAAAACAATAAATGCTGTTTTGATTATATTATTTTGTAATTGATGATTATTCAATGTAGAATATTAAGAAGACCGGTATTTGTTGCATAAACAATACCTTGACCTGGTTGTGGTGCCCATCTAATACAATTAACAGTAAAATTACCAGATGTTGTTTCTGGTACTGTTTGTTGTAATTCTCTAAGTAATACCATTGTTTTTTTATTATCTTTAATATCATCATTTCTTGATGTACGATTTGATCTTGGATTTCCAATATAATTTGTTAAATAACTATCGAAGCTATATAAAAATTCATTATATCTTCGATCAATTGGATCACTGATATTATAATAAGAACGTGATTCTGAATTATTTGTATTATATGATGGTTCTTTGTCAGTATCTTCGTCAATTGGATTGTCAATAAATTTATATATTAATGCAACTGAAAATGGTCTTATTGGTGGATGTGATCTACGTGAACCAAGACCAGCAACAAGATGTTGATGAGTTGGTGATATTGATAATGATACAACTTGTTGATCAACTTTTGTTGAGTATATACGTTTACCAAGTGTTTCCCATTGAAGACTATGAACACCTGTTAAATTAAATATATAGATTTAATTGGTTAATTAAATAATTTATTTATTTATTTATTTAAAAAAAAATTCTTTTTCATTTAATTATTAACCTAATATTGTTGATATATTAATACGTCCAGATGGTAATAAAGTTGCAACATATCTACCATCTGATGATATTCCAATACTTGCATCATTGTGAATTTTACATTCACGTACAACAACATTTTTTTCAGCTAAAAAAAAGTATACAATTATGATTATTATGAAAAATAAATTATAAAAATTTGTAAAATAAATAAATAAACTTACAATCAGTAATATCAGGTATTTCAGCATCAGTAAAATCCCATGCTTGAATACGATAGCTTTGTACTTCTAATGCATTGAATGACATAACTGGTACTTGTTCTCTACTTTCAATATCATCACTATCATCATTTGCTGGATCTGAACCAATATTACCAACACCAACATTAATTGGTTGACGTGATGTACCACTATTACCACTATTACCACGATTACCACCATTGTCACCACCAGATCCAGCCATATTACTTGGAAGAGGTGGATAAGGAATTTGTCTTACAGAACCATTTGGATTTACAGTTAATGATGATCTTGGTTGTAAATAACTACCCCAACTTATTTGTGTCATCCAGTATGGTCCAGTTCTTGGACGATTTGCTACAAGTGTTGAAAATATTGATGATGATATTTGATGACCATCTCGATGCATTTGTTGTCTTCGTTGTTGTTGCTCTGGTTGTTGTTCTTGTTGTAGTTGTGATGATTCTGATTGATTAATATGGTTATTTGATGTACTTGGTTGATTTGTACCACGTGGAATTGTCCATATTTCTGGTGGCATTGTCTGAGGAAGTGTATTACGTGATGTTGATATATTCATTCTATTATTTCTTGTTGAATTATTAAAATCATTGACTGGTACATTATTAACTTGTACAACTGGTACATTAAAATGTTGACGATTTGTATTATTACTATTATTACGTCTTGTCATTGGTGATGATGACGATGATGACGATGATGATGATGATGATGATGATGATACATCTGTAAATTCATGACGATCTCTACGTGGTGACCAAAAACCAAAACGTCCACGACGTGATGACATGGGTCCTCTCATTAATGGATATGTCATACTATAACGTGATGTTATTGTTGTCAGTGGTCTTCGTGTATTATTTGTATTATTTATATTATTTGTATTATTTATATTATTTGTATTATTTATATTATTTGTATTATTTATATTATTTGTATTATTTATACTATTTGTATTATTTTGTGATCGTATTGGTCGTCTTAAACGATCTAATGTTTCCATAATACGTGCTGTTAACATTGGACGTAATGATGGTATTCTTGTTGATCTTATTGATGTATTACGTCTACTTGGTTCTTGTGTATTACTATTACTATTAATATCATTGTTATTATTATTATTACTATTATTATTAGCTGATAATTGTGAATTACGTAATCTTGTACGTAATCTTTGTTCACCAGCAACAATTGTATTTAAACTATTTTGTATACCTTCAATAATATGTTTAAATTCTGATGCAAGTGCAAATGTTGACATATTTGTATTTGATGATGATGAAGAACGTTGATGATGACGAGATCTTCTACCAGTTGATGTTGATGGATTTGATAAATATGTAGATGTATTTGATTCTCGTGACGATGATGCTGTTGCTGTTGCTGATGTTGTTGATGTTGTCGTTGTTGCTGTATTTCTTGTCATAAATGAATCTGAACGATCAATATTTGTTATTGTATCTTGATTTGTTGTTGCACGTATATCATAAAATATTATTAATGTTTGTGCTGTTAATAAATCAATTAATTCTAATGCTTCACGACAAAGAACAAACATAAAACATATTCTTTCAAATGTACAATCATATGGATGTGGTGCAACAGTATGATAATATATTTCTTCCAAAACATCTCTTGTCATATGATGAATTATTCTTCTACTTTCAATTGAACTATCATTATTAATTAAATTATTATTATCATTATTTATTCTTTCATTACGTGAAATAATACGACCATCATTTGGTATTGTATTATATTGACTTTGTAATGATTCATATAATTGCCAAATTGGAAGTATTAAATCTTCAATAAAATTTTGATTTGTTATTAAATTTGTATTGTCACTTGGTGGCTTATTTTCTTTAACACGATTTAATATTTCTAAATATTTATTCATTCCAATATCAGAATTTGTTTGTGGTCTATTATGTAATTCTGTTCTACGATATAATAATTCAATGCAAGTTGATGGTTCTGTATTATTATTATCATTATTTGTATTTGAACGATTTTCTTGTAGTCTTGGTAATGGCATTCTTTGAAGATTAAAATTCCATTTTGTCATTATTTTTGATGAAAATTTTAATATTTTATCAAATTTATTATTATTTCTATTATTAATAACATTTGATGATGTTGATGGGGTATTTTGTAATGAATTATCAATACTTGATGTTGATGTTGCTGACGTTGTTGTTGTTGTTGTTAAGTTTGAATATGTATGATCATTATTTGATGTTGGTGATTGTTCTCTTTCTTCAGTTTCCCTTAATAAATTATTTTCAACTAATAAACCATGTAATAAAAATTTATAAAAAAATCTTTCTTCATGGCATGATTCACGTGGTATCATATTTGATAATGCTGACAATATATTTCTTCTCTCTTGTGTATCTACATTTGATAAAATTGATGTTGTTTCTCTTGATGTTGATGGTAAATTAATATTCGTTGTTGTTGTTTTGTTTGTTTGATTATTTTGATAATTATGAAAACCACGTGATGTTGAGGGTTCATTATTCAATTGTTCATCATTTGTTGGTGTCGTCATGTGTAATGTACGTAATCTACGTAATAATAAATCCCATTTACCACGTAATGTACGATATGATTGTATATCTTTTAATAAAATTTTTAATAATTTTATTTGTTCACTTGTTGTATTATTATTATCACCTGAATCTGGTATTTGTTCTGTAATTATTGTTGTTGATGTTTCTGTTAATGGTATTGATGATACTGGTGTTTCAACTTGATTATTATTATTATTAACATTATTTAAATTTAATATTGTTGAGCGATTTATTGAAGTTAAATTATTACTAGAAGTTGATGCAGATGATTGTTGTTGATTATTATTTTGAATAATTGTTTGTTTTTGTGTTTCACGAAGACTTCTAAATGGAAATAATGGTGGTTGTTCATAACGACTTGTACTAGATGATATTGGTGATAATAATGCACGATTTTGATTATTATTATTATTATTATTATTTATATTAACATTTGTATTATTTGAATTACGTGAATCCATTCTTGATGATATTGTTTGCATTTCATTACTTTCATATGGACGATTTGTTGGTTCAATACGTATCCAACGACTAGTCCATCTACGTGTATTATCATTGTCATCATGTTCCTCATCATGATTTGAATCTGAATGAGTATTTTCTTCAAGTAACCAATAACCATTTTCTGATTGTTCAGCAATATTATCATCGTTATTATTTCTATTGTTATTATTACTATTATTATTATCGTCATCATCATCATCATCATCATCCTCATCGTCGTCGTCGTCGTTGTCATCGTCTTCAGCATCGTCGTCACCATTATCCTCATTTTCATCTTCATTATCAATATTACGACGATTATTAGATGATGAATGACTTGTACTTGGTAAATTATTATCAGCACCATCGGAATCATCACCAATTTGAACTTCTCCAACATCAGCTTCCGTTTCAATTTCTTCATCATCAAGTTCCATTACACCACTAAGTGTTAGTCTATTCATATTTGGCCTAACTTGAAACCTTTCTTCATCATATTCTGCTAAATTAACAAGAATACCATCGTTGTTATGTTCTTCTGCATCGTCATTTTCATCATCATCTTCTTCTTCTTCCTCTTCCTCCTCATCATCATTACCATAATCATGATCTTCAGGTAAACTACCAATATTTCTTACGCTAGCAATTAGATTGAGATTATTGATATGAGCACTTTCTACTTCTTCTTCTTGATCATCGTCATCATCATCACTTTCATTATCATTATTATTATTGCTATTATTATTATTATTACGTGTATCAACTGTTGTAACATTTCTTTCATTTCTATTGAATACTTGTGTGTCACTAACAGATAATGATGATAATTCATTTGTATTTGCACATGAATTAATTAATGTATCAAGTGTACGTGTCATTTGCCATAATACTGGTTGTAAGATTTGACTTGTTCTTTCAGCACGATTTTCTGATGTTATTATTGCATCAAAATTATCACTTGATGTATCATTAATTTGATTATTAATATTTATTCCAGATGTTGATGCTCGGGGTGTTGTTGTTGGTTGAAATGCTGATCGTGATGATACAATAAAATTTGATGATCCGGGTGATGATGATGATGATGATGATGATGTTCCTGCTGTTTGTGGTGTTGTTTGAGAAGTTGTTGTTGTTGTTGTTATTGTTGTTGCTATTGATGTTTGTGCATCATCTGTTGATTCAGAATTATTACGAGATGAAATCATCTGATTTGGTGATGATGGTCTATTTGAAAAGTTGGAATTATTGTAGCTATTCATTCTTCGACGTTTTCTTAATGTAACATTATCTCTATCATTATCATTTGACAAACGTCTTATAGTTGTACTTGTACTTGATGATGCTGATGTACTTGGATACTGTATATTATTTATCGATGGTGTTGTTGTTGTTGTTGTTGGTGTTGGTATTGTTGCTGTTGTTGTTGTTATATTATTATTTGTATTATTAACAAAATCTGGTGAATTACTACTGATAGCCATAATACGATTAATTTCTTCTAAATCAATTGAACCATCACGACTTGTTGTTGAATTTGTTGTAACATTAAAATTACGTCTATTAAATGTATTATTACGTTCAAATAAACGTTTCATTCTTTGTATCATTGATAAACCAAGACGAAATTGTGATTCCATATTTTCAAGTGAATCAATTTCAACTCTCAGTGCATTTCTAAATGTATATATACGTGAACTTCTATCAATTATTTGTAAACTTAATATTACTATACGTTCACGTAATTGTCTTCGTAATTTACGTAAACGTGATAAACATGTACGTATATTTAATGATGTTGCTGTCAATGCTTGTCGCATATGTGATAATGAACCAATTTCATTTCTTTGTCTATTTATCATTAAATTATATAATATTCTATTTAAGCTTGTATTATTAACTTGGGCATTTGCAATTAAAACATATCTCAATCTATTTATTGTTCTTTCAGTAGCAGTACATAATGCTGCTGGAAGATTTAATTGACTTGAATTATCATTTGTTCTATTATTATTATTATTATTATTATTATTATTATTATTATTATTATTATTATTATTACGATGGTGTCGTGATATATTAAAATAACGTCTCACAAGTGTATCATACTGTATAACTAAATTATGATAACTTGCATTACGATCAAGATCAAGCCATGATAAATCAAATTGTAATTCACCATTATTATCATTTATATTATCATCTTCAACTGGTTCAATTGCATTTATTGATTGTATTGATGCTGAAGGAAGAGGTGGAGGTGGAGGTGGTGGTGGTGGTGGTGGAGGAGGAGGAGGAGGAGGTGGTGGTGGTGGTGCTGTAAATATTGGTGGTGCTGGTGATGATGTTGGAATTAAAGTAAAAACACTTAGTTCTGGTGGTGATGAAGACGATGATGATGATGATGATGATGATGATGATGATGAAGATGATGACGACGATGATGATGCCCAGCGATTACGATCAATAGCATTTAATATTGTATCAATTCTTGTTGTATTACGATTAATAAGTTGACGTGATGTTGTATCTTGATTTGATATATTATTATTTTGTCGTACTTCAATTGTAACATTATCTTGTGATATTGATGATGGTGCTTGACTTTGTTCAACAGTATTTGTATCATTATTATTATCAGAATTATTATTATCTTGTCCAAAACTTGCTGGTGATACACCTAAACGTGCTTGTAAACCCATTAATAAATCACGAAAACGATTACGTGAACGATCTCTTACAACATCATCATTATCATCATCATCATCATCATCATCATTGATAGAATTTTGTTGTTCATTTATACGTGATGAAGATGCTGATGATGGTTGTTGTTGTTGTTGATTTGATGATGCTGTTGCAGTTGATGAATTATTTGTTGTTGATAAATTTTGTCCATTTGCTGTTAATGCTGTTCTAAATGTATGATGATATTGTGAACGTAATTCAGATGTTGTACGTGATAGTAAACCATTACCATGATCTTCCCACCAACGTGAACCATCATTCCATAAATGCATACGTCCTTGTGTATCAAATGATGCTCTATCACTTAATGATCTACGATTTGGACGTAATAATGTACGATTTGTTTGTTCATTAATTGGTGGACGATCCCATTGTGAATGATGATTTGAATTAGCAATACCAGTTATTAATTTTCTTCCTGAATTATCAAATGAAACAAAACGTACTTTTTCTTTTTCTGTACGTGTTGTTGCAACAGCAAATGGTTCTGTTTCATTCCAATCCCAAAAATGTATTTCATTATATGTTGCAATAACAAGTAAACGTTCTGTTGGATGAAATGCAAGTGATGCTATAACTGTTTGACCTTCTGTATTCCATACTTCACTTCCACCACTTAAATCCCATACACGTACTTGTCCACCAAGACAACCAGTTGCTAATATATCTGATGTTGGATGAAATGCAATACACCATGGTGTACGTGGATGTCCAGTTAATGTACGTATATTTTTACCACTTGTTAAATCAGTTATACATACATTATGATTTCCATGTGTTGATGCAACTTTTTTTCCATCTGGACTAAATACTAATAAAAATGTTGCTTTTGGAGTACCAGGTACACAACATTTTAATTCTTTATGATCTTTAAGTACTAAATTTGTTTCAGCAATTGACTCAAATTCTTTTGTACTTGCATTTATTGTTGTACCAATACCAACATCACGATACATAAAATTACGTATTATATTATCAGTACGTTTTTTTTGTGGTGGACCTTTATTACCCAAATTGTCCATTTTGATTTTCTGGATTTTTTTTTTTTTTCTTTTTATTTATTTATTTATATATTTTTTTTTACCTAAACAGATAAGAAGTATATATATAGGTATATAAATTTTTTTTTTTCTTTTAATTTTGTTATTTTTATAATTTTAAAAATAGAATTTTTTTTTTTTTACTAAAAATTATAAAATAATAATAGGTATAATATAAAATGTCAAGACAGCTAAATTTATAAATATAATTATTAAAAAATAAATGATTATTTAATCAAAATAAAATATATAAGAAATTAAAATAAATTATTCTTACCTGATTATGAGAGTATTGAAGATAATTTTGTTTTATTATTATTTTTAATTTGATAATAAAAATAATAATATTAATTTTTGAGTATTAAAAATATTAACCACAAATAAATCATCGTCGTCATCATTATAATTAAAACATTCATAGTCCATAATATTTTTCTTTTCTTCCACCCAAATTACACTGTCAAATAATAATTATAGCAATATGTAATCACTAACTAATCAGGTGATTAAAAATCCATAAATAATATTATATAAAAACAATATTATTATTATGAAAATTAATAATAATTATTTGTTAATATTTTTAAAAATAAAAATATCACAATATTAAATTTTTATTATTTTTAATTTAATTAAATAATCGACCATTATATTGTCTCCATTTTTGCACAAACACCAAAACTTTTTTACATAAATCTATAAATTTTTTTTGATTGTCAATATAAACAAAAAAAAAAAACAATAACTATGTTATGTTTGTTAACTTTTTTTATTATTATTTTTTGCAAAAAATAGGCCAAATCCTGAGTATATACCTATATTAATTTTTTTAAAAATTATTTTATATATTTTTATGTCCAAGAAGACTGGACTAGACCTATTATTATTTTTTTTATAAATAAACACGGATAAATACACACACAACGATATATTTTTTTTTTTCAGACAAAAAAGTACGACTAGCGCTGTCTATGATTTAAATGGTGAACACGGATGAACTTTTTAATACTTCCGGTAATGGATTTTCTTTTGAATTCACATGGGTCGTTTGCCGAGCACTGCCAGGCCAAGATGACTCAGGTGTTCAGAAGTTCTTTTGCTCTTGGCTCTTGCTCGAGTAACACGTAGTTTTTTTTAGTTGGTTAAAATAATTTTTAAAAGTTAAATTTTGGGTATGCTTTTATCATAATTAAATAATTATCTTGACTGTTTTATAAAATATAATTTAGTCGTTTTAAATATTTTATTTTTTTTCTGATAAATTATAATTTAAAACTGAAAATTTAGTTATAGATAATTGAAAAATCAATGTGGATTTTTGTTCATTTTGTCAAGCCAGTTAAGTTCAAAAATCACCAGTGACAGATTTTTTTAAAATGATTTTTAAAGTAGAGAAAAAAAAATTTAATTATTTAAATTATTTTATTTTTAAAGAAAAAATATATAAAAATTCGTTTTTTTTTTTCTTCATTTGGACGTTACGCTGAGTAATGAATTTTGACTTCCGTTTGGAGTTAGAGAGTGAGTCATCAAAAAAAAAGTAGCCTCCAATTTTCGTAGAAAAATTCACACAAGTTAGTCGTACAGAAAGTTTCGTCAGTTCGTTGCCAGCTCTTGCCTAGTGTACATGTAAAGTTCAAGTTTTCCAGTTGGTTGAAATATTTTAAAAAATTTCATCAGAATATACGAAGTGCAGTCTCGTGGTATTTAAATGAATAAAGTGCATGTCGTTATTATTACAATGAAATATTTTCTCAATTATCGGTATACAATTATTTATTAAAATATAATTTAATATATTTTATTAATTTTTTTATATTTATAAATTATTTAGAAAAATTAAATTAAATAAGTGAATATAATTTTTTAAATATATATTTTAAATGGGATGCTAGTACAGACATGACCTCCACGTGGTGCATCCCGGGTAACTCTAAGAAGTCTGTTAATCGGTTTTTATTTATTGCATTTTTTTTTTTTTTAATTAAATGTACGCGGCTGCAGCCCAATGTATATTTATATTATTTTTTATATATGTTTGATATTTTTAACAATATATGTACTTGCAGCTTCATGCGCGAGTATATATATTTTATTTTTTTTTATTTTTATATTTGAATTTTTTTATTTTTATGAATTGACGATTAACATATACTTGCACTTATTTGTGCACAAGTATATATGTATACATTTTTCTTTTTTTAATTATTTAATTTATATGTTTTTACCATTTATAAAATGACAATATATACTTGCTGCTTTGAGCGCGAGTATATTTGTTTATTTAAAAAAAAAATTTTTGGTATTGGCCAATACTTGCGGTGCTTAAGTGCAAATAAAATGCGAATATTTATTGATTGTGATATACAAACTATAATTAAAGTGATTATAGTGGGTGATAGTGACATAGTGTAAAAATGTTCTATCACGGTGAATGGTTATTTTTAAGAAGTGTTTTCTACGTATGTATTTAAGTCATCATTAATATTCAAGAGTGAAGATTATACTTTACATTGGATCTGATGTTTCTTCTATATCTATCATAGATTGGATTCAAGAGAGTCAATTACGTGGGGTCATCCCAAATTTCTAAATAATTTAATATATACATGAATAGTTAAAGTGTGAATTAATTATAGTGAGTGATAGTGACATAGTGCATTCGGTTTAAATGTCCTATCACAGTGAGTGATTATTACGGTTTAGTGTTTTTTTTAATTACAGCATAAATCGTATATATTTGCTTGACAAAATCAATATATTATTTATATGTATGTTATATTTTTTTGTAGCATGACTGTCTCTGGGATAGGAAGTGGATCAATCTATCTGCTGCTTGACATTGATACTATTATGGAGCTGTGGTAAACACTCGTTGTTTATTTTCGGTTAGTCTCTATAAATTCATTGTTCGGTAGTACGATGATTGGTTTTTCTTTCTATACCAAGGACAGCCTTTTTTTTTTTTTTTTTTTTTTATTTATTATTATTTTTAATTTAATAATATATTGATTTTATCAACAAAAATATACATATATATATATATTAAGAAGAGATTCATCCAAAACAAGAGAGACCAATTGGACCTGGAGACTTGTTGATTGATCTGGACTTTCTGGAGGATTATTAATTGGATGCAAAGGATCAACTACTTGGGATTGCTTGGGATCATCTGGGTTTCATTTTCATCCCTCATTCAAGATTCATGACTTCATGCAGATCACGCAGTAAATGATTATTTCTAAAATGGTGTTTAGTTATATAAGTTATCTTTTAAATATGTATTTCAATTTGTCATTATTAGGTTTAAAAAAATTTTCTAAATAATATTATAATATGTAATTGTGCAAAGTGGAGTAGGTCTACAGGAGATACCACTTAAAAAAAAACGAGTCAATTATGTCTACCTCTTGGGTGACTTGGAAAGGGCATGTGTTTTATCATTTTTTAATTATTTTTTTTAAATTTTTATATATTTTATTTGAAATATTTTGTTAAATAAATAGCTCATTAATAAAAAAAAATATATAATTTTCAAATAATTTTGTGTTGTATTTAAATTTTCAGCCATTTTCTTTTTGAAAAATAACACTGTTATCTTCTAACAGATGGCATTCTTCTCTCAGAAAAAAATTTTTTTGGACAATTTTTTTTTTTTTTTTTTTGTGAGATAAAAATAATATAATAATAAACTAATTGCAAATTGAACATTTTAAAATTCAGTTTAAATAATTAAATTTAAAATCATGAAGTTTATTAAAATAATACTAATAACATAAAAATATATTATACTTATTTTACATAATAAGTATATCATGACATTTTATATTTTTAAGCAAAAAAAAATATATATATTATAAACTTCATGTGAATAAATAAAATTAACCTCGAATTATTATATTATTTTAATTTTTTTTTATATAATTGTTGTTAAAAATAAAAAAATTAGCAACAATGAGTGGTTGTATACATTTTGTAACAAGTCGTATTTGTATTGGACAATCAAGAAATTTGTTATCAATAAATTGGCATAAAAATTGTAAATTAATATGTAACAATAATATAAACAGAATATTTTACAATTTATATCATAAATCAATAAATGTAAATAATGTAATAAAAGATAATGAATTAATAAATAATAATGAATTACCAGATGGTATTAATTTATCAGATAATAGTACAATAAATAAAGTGACAAATAATATTACTGGTAAAACAAAAAAACGTACATTACCAAATGGACCAGATTTAGCTGATTTTATATTATTAAATTCACAAGCAACAAAAGATAAACATTCAATATCTGATAAACGTTATCGTAGACATCCATATTTACGTGATAATTATGGTCCAAATCAAAATGTTTATTTTGATGTTTATGGTTGTCAAATGAATGTCAATGATACTGAAGTTGTATGGTCTGTATTAAAAAATCATGGTTATAATAGAACAAAAGATATTGAAGAAGCTGATATTATATTAATAATAACATGTGCTATTAGAGAAGGTGCTGAACAAAAAGTATGGGGACGTCTTGATTCATTAACTTCATTAAAACATAAAAGACGTAAAATGGCTAGTAAATTACCACTTAGAATTGGTGTACTTGGTTGTATGGCAGAAAGATTAAAAGAAAAAATACTTGATCAAAAAAAAATGGTTGATATTGTTGCTGGACCAGATAGTTATCGTGATTTACCAAGATTATTATCAATAACTGAAACACATGATACTGCTATTAATGTTGCATTATCATTTGATGAAACTTATGCTGATATAACACCAGTTAGATTAAATCCTGATTCATTATCAGCATTTGTGTAAGTTTTATATTTAATTAAATAAAAATATTTTATATTTAATATTTAAAATTAATAATAATAATATTTAAATTTAATTACAGAACAATTATGAGAGGATGTGATAATATGTGTACATATTGTATTGTACCATTTGTACGTGGTAGAGAAAGATCAAGACCAGCTGAAAGTATTATTGATGAAGTTAAAAAATTATCAGATGAGGGTGTTAAAGAAGTAACATTACTTGGACAAAATGTTAATAGTTATAGAGATTTAACAAAATCAGATAATTATCAAGAACAAAATAATAATGCAACAAAATTAGCAAAAGGTTTTAAAACAGTATATAAACCAAAAATTGGTGGTATTAGATTTAGTGATTTACTTGATAAAGTATCACTTGTTAATCCAGAAATGAGAATAAGGTAAATAGAAAAATCAATTTATTTACTTAAATTGAATAGAAAAAACCAAAAAAACATTGTAATTAATTTTTTTTTTTTTTTTTGCAATTAGATTTACATCACCACATCCAAAAGATTTTCCTGATGAAGTTTTACAATTAATATCAGAACGTCCAAATATATGTAAACAATTACATTTACCAGCTCAAAGTGGTAATTCAGCAGTACTTGAAAGAATGAGACGTGGTTATACACGTGAATCATATATTGAATTAGTACATCATATACGTGATATAATACCAACAATAAAATTATCAAGTGATTTTATTGCTGGTTTTTGTGGTGAAACAGAAGAAGAATTTATTGATACTTTAACATTAATGGAAATTGTACAGTATAATAATGCATATTTATTTGCATATAGTTTACGTGAAAAAACAACAGCACATAGACGTTTAAATGATGATGTAACACAAGCTATTAAAAATAATAGATTACAAAGAATGATTGCATTATTTAGAAGTCAAGCTGAAAAATTAAATAGAATTCAAGTTGGTACACAACAATTGGTACTTATTGAAGGTCAAAGTAGAAGATCAAAAGAAACATTGAAAGGACGTACTGATGGTAATACAAGAGTATTAATACCAAATCCAGCAATACCAAGTAGTGCTAAATCAAATATCATGAGAGATATTAAACCTGGTGATTATATTGTTGCACAAATTTGTGGTTCTAATTCAAATTCACTAACTGGTATTCCACTGTATCATTCGACAATATCAGATTATCACTTAGGCAGTGAAAATAATAATAATAATAGTCAATATATAAAGCGGTTGTAAATTGAAGAACAAAAAAAAATAAATATTATAATTAATAAATTGAATAAATTAATTTTTAAACAAAATTAACTATGTTAACTTATGTTAATGTCAATTAAATTTTAGTTGAATTAATCAACAACTTTTTTTCTTTCTCTTTGATAAAAATATCAAATGTTAGTAATATTGGTATTAAAATAAATGACAACATTAATATAAAGGTAAAAAAAAAATCTTAAATACAATAAAAATAATTCTTTATTTCTTTTTTTTTTTTTTTTATTACAAATTTATTAATATAAAAATTTAATATTTTAATAATAATTACTATACAAGACTGGCTGTACCAATGTTAATGACAACATTGTCAATACCACATTCATATACATTTAAATCATGGCTTCGTGGTTGTTCAAGTAATGCTGCAAGTTGTTTGCCATTTGGAAAATTCATTTGTGATGATGGAAGTATTACATCACACTCCAATTGTCCTAAAAATAAATAAAATTAAATATCAAATTAGACTGAAGATTAATTTTTTTTGTATAGAAAAGAAATAGATTATTTTTTTTTACCAGATAAAGAGGGTGAAGCACCTTTACTGGAACCATACATTTTTGTACTATACCCAGAATCATTGTGAGCATCATGTGAAAGTGGTGTTGGACTATAAACAGCACTTCTTGATCTATATGGTAATTTTGCAATTGAATTATAATGAGAATTTTCATTATTATCTATATCATTATTATTATTTTTTATAATTCCATTAATTTTTTTAGATTGATCTGCATCATTTTCGGCTTCACTACTTTCACTTTCATTACCTAAAAAATTATTAATTTATATATTATTTTTTAAATTAATTAAAAAAAAAAAAAAAAAAAAAAAAAAAAAAAAAAAGAAAAAAAAAAAAAAAAAAAAAATAATATTTCGATTAATATTACCTTGACTTTCAGCATGCCAACCATTTGATGAAGTTCCTTGTGGTTGTACTCTTTGAGAACAATGACTATTAGCAGGACTTATTGTTTGTTCACTACTAACTGATATTGGTCCTCTCCAACCATTATGCATACCAGGTACTTGTCGAAATCTTTTTATCATTTCATGAACACTTATACGACTAGCTGATGATCTCCATCCATCTGCATTATCTTCACTTATTTTTCTTGAAGATTTATTTTCATTATGATCATCTTCCTCATGACTTGTTGATAACTGAAAAAATTAAATCAGTAAATAAATAATTTGATATTATATTATTATTATATTCTGATAATTAATTAAAATTATTATAACAAACCTGTTTTTTATATGATTGAAGTTTAAGACTAACAGCTGGTGATGCAGCAGCTCCAAGTGGTGAAGTTCTGTCTCTTCCAATAACTCCATCAAAAGTTTCATTAAGTCTTTGTGGTAAATCAAGTACTCTTAATATTGATCTTGATTTATCATTTTTAATTGATACATCTTTTAATGATTTACTGTGTCTTGGTATTGGTGGTATATCTAATTTATCTAAACTTCCATGATGATTTGAAGTTTCACCAGGTATTTCAAAACTTCTATCATGTGATCTATCATCAAGTAAATCTGCTAATGATCTTGCTCTTGTTGGTCCATTACAATTATCATTATTATTACTATGATTAATTTGTCTTGCTGGTCTTTCAGAATGTCTTGTTTGTCCACCTCTGTTTAACCATTTATGTAAATGTTCATGACGTTCGTCACATTTTGTTCTTTCAACTGCAACACATCTTGTTAATTCAGATATTTGTCCACGTGTTTTACGTTCAAGATGTGCTACTTTTAAATCTAAACGTGCATGTGCTTGATCAATATGTGCTTTTAATTCAGCTTTATCATTTTCTAATTTAGCTTCCATATGACGGAAAAATGGTGCACAATAACATGTATAACCAACACCAACTGGACCTTTACGTATATTACCAGCAAGATCTAAATAATATTGTTCACCACGTGCTAATGGATCTGCTGGTAATGAATCTAATTTTGGTTGTGGAAATGATTCTGGATCTGGATAATAATGACAACCATATGGTGACCATTGTTTACCAACTATTGATTTTTCAAAATGTACATTTTTACATTCTTTACCATTTTTTAATTTTTTTTTATTATCATCGTTATTATTATTATTATTATTATTATTATTATTATCATTAATTATTATTTTATTTTTTTTTTTATTATCATTTTTAATTAATGATGATGACTTTGGTATATTTATATTTTTTTTATTAATATTATCAATTTCATCACTATTTTTTATATTTATTATACGTTTTTTACAACGATATTTATTTATAATATCTAATATTTCAATTAAATTTTTACGTTTTGCAATATCTTTAGCTGTTTCATTTTGTTTATTATGTAATGTACGATCACAACCAGCTTCTAAAAGTATTCGAGTTAATTTTCGACGACCCATTGCTGCTGCTATATGAAGTGCTGTATCTCCATTCTATAATTAAATTAATAATATATGTATTATTAATATATATAGGTATATAAAATCTATATAAATATGTAAAATATATAAATTGACTTACTTTATTTTGATCAGATACACGACATAAGGCTGATATAAGAATTCTTGTAACACCAGCATGTCCATAACGTGCTGAGGTATGTAATGGTGTATCACCATACTAAAAATTAAACAAATAAATTATATATTATTATAAATAAATAATAAAAATAAAATTATGTTTTAGAATAAAAAAATATACCAACATTATTTTGAAGATCAGGATTACAACCAGCTAGTAAAAGTTCTCTACAACTTTGATTATGTCCATTTTGACAAGCAAGATGTAGTGCAGCAAAACCAGCAAGATTTCTTATATGAAGTGGTGCTCTTTGTGTCCCTAGGGCTTTTGCTAATGCAGCAACAGTTTTACTAAAACCACGCCATGATGCCTCATGTAGTGCTGAATCACCATGCTAAAAATTTATAAAATACAAAAAAATAAATATAGGTAAGTATACAAATATAATGTTATATTATACATCTTATGAAAAGATAAAAACTTAGAAAATGTATAATAATCTATTGATAATGATATGCTTTTACATATATAATATTAATATTATATTTTTCTAAATTTTCATTTTAGATATGGTACATTTGTTGTACATAAGGAAGTTATAATTTTTTATGATGAAAATAGTTGATGATTTAGCTACAGGCTAAGTCAACAAAATACATCATATTTCATTTTTATTGAATTATTATATTATTTTTTATTTCAACACAGCATGAATGTATCGTGTTTTTGAAGATTGAAAATTTGTTTAATGATGTCTTTTTTTTTTTTTTTTTTTGAAGCTATATATCTCTATCGTTTAATGATATTACAAAAAATAAAAAAAATAATAAATATAATATTGAATTTACATAAAAATTATTGTTATGTTATTTATTTACATACTATATCCATAAGTATATATGTATATAGATAAAATATAAAATAAGTAAATGACCAAAGAAAAAAATAAAAAAAAAAATAATCTGATGCTGATAAATCAGTTAACAATGCCGAATAATGCATAACTAAATTCAAAAGAGTTGGATCCATGAAGACGATGGAGAATATCCATAACGTATTGATGGTATAAAATATAACTGTTTGAAATTTAAATAATAGTGTATCTTAGTGGTAAAATTCTTTCAATTTTATTTCTTGGAATTTTGGATGAAATGGTTCCTTGCTAAACCACCAATATCACCAATATTGCTCTTATTTTTCGTCATTAATGATCCACAATATTTATTTATACATATATAGCTTCTCTTTTGCATTTTTTATTTTAATTTTTTAAATCATTTCACTTGGCAATTTGCTGAGATAAAAATGTCCCGTGGTGAAGGTAAAATCTGAGTCTTTACAACGTCATAGTAATACACACACTCTGTCTATATATTTATTTTATAATTTTTTTTTTTTAATTTATTTCAGTTCGTGAATCATGTTAAACTGGCGCTTGTTGTTTACCAGTTGCATGTGTCTGATGGATATTGCAAATGGGAAAGTGATCCCTTGGCACTAAACCCCTTCATATTTTTTTCTCATCGTATTATAATCAGAAGGGCCGTTGAGATGTTATCTCGTCAGCTCAACTGCAACTTAACACAACGTTTACTGCCACTCTCTTTCTATTTTTTTAATTTTTTATTTCCAACTTTTTTTTTTTTAGCTTATTTTAATATTTTTATTTTATCATGTTCTGTTATTCAACCTATGAATATTCACACGAGTTGGTATTTAAATTTTTTTCAAAGAATATTTGTAGATATTTATTAGCAGGTAGCAAACCTGGTGATTCTTGATACTTAAAATATAACAACAATAACATATCATGATGAACTATTATACCACAATCAAGAAAAATAGAAATTTTTTTAAATTCAAGATATATTTATTTATGTTGTTTTTTTATGTAATTTAATAATTTTTAATGAGTGAAAATTATGTATCTCTTGATACGTATGTCCTTAATGAAATTTGATATAATAAAATTGTAGTGGTACAGTTTCACGCGCGGTATAATCTCTTTTATCTATTTATTTTTTGTTATTTATTATTATTTTTAATTTTTTTTGTTTATTAGAGTGTACAGAGGTGGTTATTTAACTGACCGATGATACAACGCACGCGATGTAAATCGGTAAATACACATTATGAATATATGTGTGAGATTTTATTTTATTTTATCTTTTTTTTGAAAAAGCTATATGTGTAAGTTACACTTAAGTTATGATGAAAAGGAAGCGATGTGGAAAAAGTCATTTGTGTTGATTGATATTGCAAGTTAAAATTATAAAAATTTACTTGAGCTTGAAGGTCTTACTATTACATTGCGTGTTTAAAACATGTCTCACAAGATGTACAAAGATTTATTAAAAAAGTTGTTTGATAATTTCTGACGTTAAGATTGATATTTATAAAAAAAAAGAAAAAAAAAAAAAAATCTATAGAAAATTTACACTTAGTAAATTGATTTCGTGACATCTTTAATTTATATATTTTTTTTTTCATATTTAAAAAAATAAATATAAATATATTTTAATTGAATATTTTATTACTATTATTATTATTATTTAATTATCATTTTTTTTTGTTTTTTTTTTTCTATTTATCATTTAAGTAATAATATATATTTAATGGATAAATATATATTTATATTTTATGTATTTTATTAATTTTTACACAAGAAAAAATAATAATTTCTTTGAAAAGATATATAAGAATTTTAAAAATATATAAAAAACAAGTATAACTACCTGGGAATTTAAGAATGCATACAGCAACACATTGCAATTACCTTTGAACAGCTGTGTATGTTTTAATATTTTTTTTATTTCGATGTGAAATCAATACTCTGTGTCAAAAATACCATACATTATGCAGTTGTATTTCTCTACTAATTAACAATATAAAATATTTCTAAAATAATAAAAAGAAAAATGTTTTAAAAATTGAAAAAAATTCAACAATTATTTACTTATTTTTTTTAAATTTAATAATTTTAATTTTTTTTAAATACCAAATACCCCAACGATGTAGTTTCAAAAAGTTCTCATTAATTTTCTTGGCTTCTGACGATCCATCATCATGTTGTGTGTCATTAATTTTCTGATATTATATTTGCTTGATAAACCCATTGCAATAAAAATAATAAAATCATCTACACAAATAAATAAACTAAATAATATTATTAAAAAAGATAAACTAAATAAATACCAAGTAAATTTAAAATCTAGTTTTTATTAATGAATAATAAATTTTCCACCTGCCTATATGAAAATGATGTGTTTATCAACTATTGAAATATATATCTTCATATTATTCAACAAGCAAGATCAGCTAACCACTGTATTATAAGTATTAACATAAATAATATATAAAAAAATAATATGATAAATTTATTCTCGAAAAAAAAAAAAAAAAAAAAAAACCGTACCGGTATCAACTTTATTTATTTATTTTTTCTTCAGATAATAATTATCAATTGTAAGAAAAAATTAAACGCAAAATTAAATTAAAAGTCCTTAATGATTAATGAAAAATGAGAGTTGTTCATGGACACTTGATATCGCAAAAAAGTCTGTGTAAAAAAAAATTCAATGTGCATGTATATATTTATATAAATAAATAAACAAAATTAAAAAAATATCCAGAGGCGTTAATCTACCCCCCAAGATCTAATCTCTGCATATATATAAAGTACAGAGAAAATTTAATAAATAGATGACCACCTATAAAGTCAAGAAGAAAAAAAAAACAATTTTAAATAAAAATTGTACTTTAAAATGACAATGATATGAATAAAATAAAATTTTAATTTTACACAATGCATTTGTGTATTAAATTTTTTAAGTAAAAAAATATAAAAATAATTATAACTCATTAATTTTATTGGACATTTGAACAAAGATCACGTGTTGATGATGTTACTGGTTTATTTAAAAAAAATAAAATAATATTTTTTTTTGTTAAATTATTATATGAGGATTCACCTGTTTTGTATGTAGTTAATACAAGTTTATATTCCCCATGTAGATATATTTATTTATTTATTTGTTACATTGGTTTTTTTTTTTTAAAATATATTATATATAAATACATCCCCTCTGGGCACCCTTTCATTCTTATATCGTTGTTCCTCTGAATGTTTTATCCTCTCACGAAACATACATCTACACAAACTCAGTTGAATTTAAAATGACTGTGCATTGAACTCATATTCCCAAGTTCCCTTTTTTACTTTTTTCAAAACGGATGTTAAAAAACATACAAATACACACATAAATTTTATATTTTAGTTTTTAAAACACATACAAATACATTCATATTTTAATTTTAAAAATACGTGGTATGCATTTATTTAAACAATATATGTATTGCATTTTAGAACAAAATAAAATCATCAAATAAAATTCATTGAAAGAATAAACTCTTGTTGTTGTATATATATGTATGAAATTGTTATATATTTTTACTATTAACAAGTTCAACTTGTAATAGATATATATATTTTTTTTTTAAATAAAGTTTAACTGTATTCATTGTTTAACTGAATTTCTATCGATGGGTATTTAAGCTATATACTTTTTTAAGTTTATTCGCGACTAGAAATAATATACAAGAGTGCAATTTGAAAAAAAATATCATGAATAAAGCAGCTTGTATTCAAATAAAATAACACTACATGTACAGAAGCATTGAAAATGTTCTCTTGGTTCTGGTACCATTGATAGTGATTCTTTTAATTTTTTTTTTAAAGAATACAATTTAAAAATATAAAAAATATTGTATATTATATATATGTATTTAAAATGTCAGTGGTTAATTTTTTTTTATTTTAAAACGTGGTGTAAATAATGGAGCATCATAAAGGACAAAGATTTCATGATCTTGTGGTTTTGTTCACGATAAAAAAAAAAAAAAAAAAAAAATGACCAAAGAAAAAAGATTCAAGATTTTTATCATGTAATTTTAACTATTTTTTTTTAAATTTAATTTTAAATTGTTTTTTTTTTTTTAATAATAATGGAAGGATTATAGTAGTTTGATGGTGTTAACTTTGACTCACTTGAAATACGTGAGAAGCAAAGATGAAAATATATTTAAAGAACAAGATGGAGATGATTTTGATAGTTAAAAGTCACTTGGACTTGGTAAATTCAACAAGACGTGATACTATTTTGGTTGAAAATATATTTAAAAAACAAGATGGAGATGATTTTGATAGTTAAAAGTCACTTGGACTTGGTAAATTCAACAAGACATGATACTATTCTGGTTGTTTATAGTAAATAAGTTTGTCGTTTCTTGTATCATTTTATATGGTCATCTTGAATATATATATATATATAAATACTTTTGTGTGTGGTTTATCCTGGTGATGCGGCAAATCCTTAAAGGCATTAAGATAGATATACACAAACATACACAATTACAATCAGTGTTTATCTGCTTGGAATGCCAATGAGGGATTTGAAAAAATGAACATACAGACTTCTTCTTGTCTTGCTTTGTGGTACCAGTGCCAATCAAGTAAAATTGTCTTTTATATTTAAAAAAAAAAAATTAATTTTTTTTTCTCTGTATTTTAAAAATATATATATTTCTTTTTTGATAGGGATCAGAAATTTTTTTTTTATTTAAATTTTGAATTAGTTGCAAAGTAATTGGATCATTTTGTATTTTGTATTTTTAATTTTAAATATAAATTTAATTAATGGGAAATGTTAAAAATTTTAAATAATTAAATACATATATATACAAACATTTATTGATGGAATTGAACTTGGTCATAAAAGGAGTTTCCGTTATGACTATATATAGAGATATATTTTTATTTTTTATTTGGCAATATAAAACCAATCATACATTTTATTACCTCTATCATTTTGCTAATGAAATTGTAGTTATTAAAAATTTTTAAAGAAATATATCTTTGGATTGATGATGACAATATAAATGGCCTAAACTTATTGGCATTTTTAATTTTTAATAATTTTTTTAAAATTTGTTTTATAGTATTATAAAATAATACTATTATTTTTTTTATATTTGTTTTATATTATATTTTTTAATAATTTTCTGACTACAGTTTTTAGTTGATAGATAACTTATTGTTTTTCATTAATTCAATGATTTTTTATGTGCATAAGAGACAATAAGACATGAGGCACACGATTGTAAAGTTATATATCAGGTAGACGAGTTTTGAAAGCTACATGTTCAACACTAGACAGTGATTTATTGTGAATGATATACAGAATTTATAAAAATGAAAAAACTCAAACAATAATCCAAATAAAAAAGAAATCTTTTAAAATATGAAAAAAGATGTATAAAATAACCGAATAAATACAAATATGGAATTGAAAAAATATTCCGGATTGTAGATGATTGACAAACTTCCTTCAAATGATGAAAATAATTCAAAAAAAAAAAATTTAAAAACAACAGACAGAATTAAAATTGATGTATATAAAATAAATAAATAAATTATAATTTATATATTATTTAAAATAAAAAAAAAAAATTGTTGAAGGATAACTTGTTATTATATACTTTAGCCAATTTGTTATGTCTGGTATAATTTTATGCATATCAACACATATAAAATGGTGTAGATGAAATTGAACAAATGCAAACAAACCGGAAACCATACAGGTGTCGAATGGCTATACCAACTTATTTCGATTAATTGATTTAAAAAAAATATAATTATTCATCAAATTTAAAATTAAACAAAACTACTAATTTGTTAGTTTAATTTGAAATTGATTCTTAAATAAATCATCAAGTATAAAATTACTTTTAATTAACTATTTATATTGTCTAACAATCCAATTAAAATTCCAGTAAAATTTTCATGTTATTTCATTGACATATTTACTTGTATACAATAGATAATTGAGCCATAATGAGTTGTAATTTTATTTAAAGCAATCACACATGTGTCAAGTCATATTTACTATATATATTATAAATATAAACTTGAAAAGTTGATTAAATCTTTCAAGAAATTCCGAGCATTTAATTGAACTTTTTTTATTTTTTAATTTAACAAATTAAAAGTAAAATAACATATAATTATTTTGTTAGATAATTACTTAAATTTATTTCTGATGAGAAAATAATTTTTGCTTTTTTATATTTTTATTTGTTAAATCTTTATTTTTAAGTTATTTCATTTATAAAACAGTAAAAAAATAAAAATAAATATTGAGAAAAAATAAAACATTAATTTATATTTATATTTTTTAATTTTCAAATAACTATGTAAATTTATTTGAAGAAAAATTACAAATTATGTCAGTTTGTTTCTGACTTGTTAAGATGATATACTAATGACTATTTAACGAGGTATGGGTTTAACGATCTCTTAAAATTCATTACGATTTGAAAAGTAAAAAAAATTTTAAACAATTTTTTTTATTTATTTATTTTACACTTGAAAAATATACTTGTAATTATTAAAAAAAAAAAACTATTATTATCATCAGGTAATAATAAAATCCAATATCAAAAAGACATTTATTACCATAAAAAAAAAAATAAATAAATAAATAAATAAAAGATATATAAATGAAATTAATTTAAAAATCATATAAATATTATATTATTTTGATGAATTAAATTAAGATGTATCAATCAGTATAGAGAGACATAATTATTACGACTATCAATTCGAAAAATAGTCATAAAGATATAAATATATTTTTTCTTTATTATAACTATAAAAATAAATAAATTCATGATTATAAATTTGTAAAAATTTTTTTTTTTTTTATATAATATATTTTGAATTTAATTGAGTAAAATACGTTGGGGAATTGTAAAAATGACTATTTTATATAAATAAATTATTCGACATTGATGACTGAGCAAACTTGTCTATTGACCATGTCGAAACAGCTGTATAACGTGACATGCATCAATGATTATTATTATTTTACCGTTTTTCAATAATGCCAAACGTTGTTACAATTTATTTTTTTTTAAAACAAGAGAAAAAAAAATAATTGCAAATTCATTATTGTATTTTTATACCAACATTTAAAATTGTTAATTAAAAATTCATTTCTATGAAATCATTTGATCATTTATTTTTTAATATATTATTTTTAGTTAAATAAATATTTAAGAGTAATAAAAAAAAAAATACTTGTATTAAAAAAATTTAAAAAATATAAATAAAATTTTTTTTTTTGTCTTAACTGGCTGATGTGTTTTATCGATGGTCATATTGAATATGGTAATGGTACTTTAGTTGAGTGTATTTACGACGTCGTGATCATACTTGGTGTATCTTCGTTTATTTATTTATTTTTTTATTATTTTATATATATTTTTCTTTGTCCAAAGATACAACCAAGCGTATCACTTTTACGCACTTTTATTTATAATTCGTTTGTCGTATCATAAATCACAAATTTATTCAGTTCGTTAACGAGTTTTTACTGTGAGATTGACTCTGTATATATAGATATTTCATCTGTATATTAACATTATCAAATAGAAATTTATTTTTTAAAATAATTTCAAAAAAATTGTGGGAGGTATACAATTTTTTTTAGGAGAAATATAAATTAATTTTAAAAAAATATAAAAAATAGAAGAGTGTCGAGCATATAAATGTGACCACCACATCAATTTGTAATGTAACTTGTTTTGCCATTAATTAATTTTTTGATATAAAAAAATATATGATACAATCAAAACCAACGAAGAAATTTAATTTTCGATACATGTAGTTGAATTTAGTTTAAATCTAAATTGTTGAAAAAAAAAAAAAAAAAAATCTGCGCTTCAATCAAACTGTATATTGCAAAATTTGTCCAATCACAATCGTGCAACAAGCGATGAAAATATATTTGTGATTGGTACGCAACTACTCTTCGAGAGCCCACTGATTACGACCACCACTCCAGGCGCACTGAAAACAGCGCACCAATCACGTAGCGTCAATTTTACCCCTCTCATGTGATTGGCGCGCTGTTTACATCGAAAAGTATATAAAACAGAGGATTAAGCATAGCCAAAGTATTCAAGCGTCGATTCTTGCAGAGGCAACATCTATTCATCAAAGAACATTTATTCATCAATCCAAGTTGGAAGTCTTCGGAACATATATTGCTGCCAATCCAACATTGGATTAAGCATAGTCAAAGTATTCAAGCGTTGATTCTTGCAGAGGCAACATTTATTCATCAAAGAACATTTATTCATCGATCCGTGGAATATTTTCTACTCTAAAATCATCAATACAAGTTGGAAGTCTTCGGAACATATATTGCTGCCAATCTAACATTGAGGATTCGTCTGGTGCGCTGTTTATCCGCGCAGCTGTTTATACCCTCTTAAAAGGGTATAAAAGAGGCTTAAAGTAAAAGTGTGCATCATTTAAACGTTGATCATCGTAGAGGCAACATCGACCATCACCATTGAAGGACATCTACTCTGTTATCATCACTATTGCTGTCAAGTCAACATATTTAGCCGGCTCACAGAGGTTAAAGTCTTGGTCGACCTTTGTACACCAACGCACGCTGTTTTCCGTTATTTTCGCAACTACATCATAAAAGTATTTGATACAGAGGCCCAAGCTGAATTGAACATCACAGAGGCTACTGTCCCCAAGCCAACATCGATGATCCAGCCGCTGAACAACTTCCACAGGTACAGAGATCATATTCTTATTTTATATTGTTTTTATTATTTTAGGTCGACCAGTCTGCAAGCCAGCCTTCAATACCATCGGCTTGTTGTCAATATATAATAAGAGTATTCTTATTATACGATAACTTGCCGTGTACATACAAGAGTATTCTTGATTGTACAATATTGAGAGTATTCTTGATTGTATAGAAGGCTGGCGCATACTGTGTACATTACTAATTTCAGTACACCATCGGCTTGTTGTCAATATATAATAAGAGTATTTTTATTATTTGTCAACTTGCCGTGTACAATCAAGAGTATTCTTGATTGTACAATCGAGAGTATTCTCGATGGTGTAGACTAGTTTCAGTACACCATCGGCTTGTTGTCAATATATAATAAGAGTATTTTTATTATTTGTCAACTTGCCGTGTACAATCAAGAGTATTCTTGATTGTACAATCGAGAGTATTCTCGATGGTGTAGACTAGTTTCAGTACACCATCGGCTTGTTGTCAATATATAATAAGAGTATTTTTATTATTTGTCAACTTGCCGTGTACAATCAAGAGTATTCTTGTTTGTACAGTCGAGAGTATTCTCGATGGTGTGAAAGAAGAAACTAGTTTTATTGTATATAATTAAATATATAAATAAAATATTATTACCGGCTGAATGAATAATGACTATTTTTTATTATTTTTTAATAGAGATTTGCCTTTGAGATCAATTTGGAATAATGGACAGTGATACTGATGAATCTGAAACACATTCACAATCACCAAGGTAATAATAGGTTTAAATATATTGTTTATATAGTAATGTTATTATATAATGTTATTTTTTTATAGAAAAAGAGTTGCCACAGATGATAATAAAAAAAAGAAGAAATTAAAAGTTAATGACGCTGGCGGAAGTAGCAATAAATACAGTGTGAGAGCTGGACGTTATGGTCGTTTTGCTGTCGTTGATCTTAAACAATCACCATCACCACCAAAATTAACCACAATAACATCAGCTGTATTAGCAGCAGCAGTAGCTTCGGCTGCTTCATCGGTTCTTAAAGTTGATTATAAAATTGTTGACTTGGTGACTCCACCAACATCACCTGGGGTCAATAAATTTACAGCGTTTACACAAAAGTTACCAAGTACTGATGATGGTAGTGATAATAATGACAATGTTGATGACAGTGTATTATCATTGACGCAAAAATTGTCACAAATAAGTACAGAAAACGAGTCTGAAGACACTCTGTGTGATCAACAATATGAATCATGTACGAGTACTATTCGTGATGGTATTGATGATTTGGATCAAATTATTGAAAATCAGCCTGATGAAATTGATGAAATTGTTGAGGTTATTGAATATCAACCTGCTGATAATGCTAGTGTTGAAGAAGCAAGAAAGCAGCTGTCACAAGAAATCAGCCAACCCCAATCATCCAGTCAACATAGGTATATAAAAATAATACAACTATAAAATATACAATAATAAATTAATTTATTTAAATAATAATAATAATTAAATCTTAAATATTTTCAGTAATCAATCTGTAGAATGGCTGGAACAAAATGCAAATTGGTTTACCAAACCTGAAGCAATTATTGATGATATTGACCAGGTTGATTTAAATATGCTGGCTACGTTACAGCCACCACAAGCACAAGTCATCACACCATCACCACCACCACCACCACCACCACCATCAATGGCATTTAAAGTACCATGTATACCTTTGAATCAACAAGTAATTGCACCAATACCATCATCATCATCATCATCATTAGAACAATCACGTCCATCATCACCAGTAGAATCAACAGTTTCTGGATCTACAATTTCTTGTAAAACGTCCAAGTCATCAACAGGACGTAATAAATCTGCTGGCGACATAAAGTTTGCTGATCAAAAAAATACAAGGATGCAGACAATCCAGATAAGTTTACAAAAATTATTAAATATAAATAAAGATTCAAAGACATCTGATTTAAATTATATGGTATATATGAAGATTCAGAGTGACGTTAAAAAAATATCAGAGTGGAAAATTGCTGGATCAATTTTTCTAGAATTTTGTTTAAATCATCATAATGGTTGGTTATTGAATTATATAATTGAAAATGGCCCTAATAAAATAATAGCTCAAATATTTAATATTTTAAAATTATCTAAAAAAAAAAAAAAAACAGATCATTATGATGATAATTTAATTAACTTATATAATGAATATTGTGGTATTATAGAACAATTAAATAATAAATATCATTTACAAATTCCAACAAAATATAATACAGATAGTCTATATCGTTTAGCTGATGATCAAATTAATACTTATTACACATGTTTTAAAAATAATATTACCACTCATAATTACAAAAGGTTATTTAAATATATTAAATGTAAACTTGAAATAACTGGCAAAGAAACATATAATATTATTAATAATTTAATTGAAAACAATATAAAACCAAAAAATTTAGAAATATTTGATAAATTTAAAGATTTAAATTTTAAATTATTTAATGATGATAAAAATTGGTATAAATTTTTACCATTTTTTATTGAAATTCAACGTTTAACAACCAATTTTATTGTTATTCCAATCAATCATTTTGGTTGGCATCATATACGATATAGTACATCAGCATTAAAAGTATTTGTTAATGATTTAGTAAAAACACTAGACAAACCATTGGCTAAAAAAATAAGAAATTTACAAGATGAAAAATTATGGAAATTAATTTTCAATATTGATAGTGAAACATCACTTGGTAAAAAATTTAATTTATCATTAACCACAAATGCTGGATCTGTATCGATTCAATGTCGTGTTAAATATAAAATTTTAAAAAATTCAGATAATAATAATAATAACAACTTACCAAAAATTACAATCTTAAGTGATCATAATATTGTTGATTTAAAAAATTTAAAAATTAAACAATTTTCTGCGATTGATCAGGGCTATAGATGTCCTGTTGCTGGTATATTATTTAATAAATTTAATTGTTTAAATGACGAAAATAATGATAAAAATAACGAAAAAAGATTTGCAATTAAAAATACCACATGGTTATATAAAAGCGGCTTTTATAGAAATGATAAAAAAAGAAAAAGAATAACAAATTGTGCTGATAAAGAAATTGAAAAAATTTTATTAAAAAAAGAATTTGAAAATTTAAATTTAAAAAATCCTAGTAATTATATATCAAATTTAAAATTTCGTTTAATTTGTTTTTCAAAATTACAACCTGTATATGGTCAATTAAAAATTGTAAAAATAAAATTAAATATATTAATTTGTAAACGTAGATATATTGATAGTTTAGCATATTTTATTGCAACAGGTAAAAGACAAAAAAAATTTTTAAAAAAAAAACCAATTGATGATGATGAAAAAAAAACAAAAAATATTACAGTTAATGGTTTTAAAAAATTAAGGCAACAAAATTATTTAATAAAAAATGATATTATCATTGATAAAAATAAAAAAACTCGTCATCAATTAAATAAACAACGTAAATTTGAGAGTCAGCAAAAACATGCTATTGAAAATAAATTAAAGTTAACAAAATATCAAAAGTATAAAAGACTAAAAAGTAAAAAAAGACAACAAAGATTAAAAAAACTAAAAATAAATTCTAAAGTATTAAAATCTCTAAAATTAAAAGCCGCTTTTATAAATAAACAAAATAATTATCATGAAATAAAAAATGCCAGAATATCATTATATAATAAAGTTGATGAAAAAATTATAAATAATAATAATAATAATAATAATAATAATAATAATAATAATAATAATAATAATAATAATACTAATGATGATGATGATGATGATGAATATACATGTTGTTTTATTGGGGATTCAAATCCTCATTTAAGGCCAAAAGGCTACAAAAGACCACCACTTTGTATATTGGAAAAAAAATTATTGTTGTGCAAAAATAATATTGTCATTCGTGTTGACGAATTTAAAACTACACAAAATTGTAGCAAATGCTTTGAGCAATTGATTGTCAGCACACATGGGCACAGATATGCATACTGTACATCGTGTAAAATAACATGGCACAGGGACATAAATGCAGCAAGGAATATTGCCAAGCTCGGCTTAATTTATTCTGGATTGAATTCAGATGATTCGATTAATAATTATACGAATTTTAAAAGGTAATATTTTATTCAATAAACAATTAATTAAATATAAATAATAAATATATAAAATTAATGTTTTTTTTTTTTTTTGATTTCAGATAGATAGCTATGATCTGCAGCAAATGCGTCGTCAATTGCATCAATCAACATCATCATATACATCTACATCTACAACAACACCACCACTTGAAGATTGTAATTTTAAATAACTTTTTATATGTAAAAATTTTACAATAAGGTACTCGATAATAATATATGCATTTTCCAAAATATTATATATTATTATCGGGTATATTAATATTGTTATTATATAATCTTATTGTAAAATAATTTTTGCGTTGTCAGTAGTTCGGTTTATTCAGTGAGCTGTATAACAACGTGAGTCTGTAAGGACTTGGTAGAAATGCCACATTGATGCTATAATTTCAAATTATACTTATGGAGTATTAAAGGTTGGTGAAATGATTCCAAGTTATCTCCTCGTTTGTATGTACATTATTTCATGGGTGGTTGGTATATATAATTCTTGTTGGTAAAGATGGCATAAAATGTGGTAAATTTAACCGCGTCTGTCTGTTGGATATTATTTCAAAGGGTCAAATCGTAAAGTTGGCAATTTGCTATCATTTTTCTTTCTCAAGATATAACTTGTTTTGTTACTTTTTTTTTTTTGTATTCAACCAGGTAAGTTTATATACAAATCTGCTTACATTTGCAAATCGATAAAATTTTTTTCTATAAATAATCAGCTAAATAGAAATGAACTGATGTATTTTTGTTAAAGAAAATATATAAATTAAAACTTAAAAAAAAAAAAAATTAAATATAAATACATATTATATATATTCATAGATGTATTTGCTTGATTGAAAAATAAATTCGTTCAAGATTAAAAAAAATATACTCATTTATTTTATATAGATTAATTTTGAGTATTTTAATAGTTTGCATGATGATTTGCAGATTAATCTTTTAAAAAGATTATTATTTTTATATAAATATAATTCACCAAGTCATCATACATCTCCAGAATTATGAAAATGAATTTTTCAAGTATTAATATAACAATTGACAACAATTTAAGAATGACTTGTTAATTGTATCAAACTGTATAAATAATTTATTTTAAAAACAAATGAAAAAAAAAATATTGTTATATATATCTGAATCAAAAATCAGATAAAAAATACCTATGGGCTTAATTGGAAAGAATAGCCAACACATTAGATTATCAGTCTGAATGTTTAAAAGTTAATTCACATTGGTATAATATATATGTCTCAAAATGAATACCTATGTATTGTATGTATATAAAATTTATATAAATGTATATATATCACATTATCATCCAACACTTCAGAATGCTTGGTTAAAAGTGGCTCTATATTCACAAACTGATCTAGCCAATATCTAAAAGTCAAGATCTTATTTAAAAATATTATATATATTTTTGTATTTTTTTTATTTTAGATGGTTCCATTGAAAGTTTAACTATATATATGTCCTTAAGCTATACAAATACACATATTTTTTTATAATTTTTATATTCATCTTTGATATATTTATATAGGTATATAAATTTTATATATTTCTTTTAAAAATGATAAAAATCATCTGACAATTTTACATGTAAAAAAAAATAAAGGAAAAAATTTTGTACACAATGACAAAATAGAAATTTAAAATACAAGAAAATATCAGACTCAGACATATTACAAAAACTCTTTTCATCAGTTTTAATCAACCTACGCAAAATGGAGATTATATTTAAAAATAATAAAAAAAAAAATAAAATGACTTGAGGTTTTTGTTTGTGGGTGGTTCATGTTGTGGTGAAATATAAACCAACTAGCATAATAAACTAACACACATTTATACAGTGGCTATTTTATTTGATAAATAAAAGTTGTATATATATGCATATGTATTACAATAAAATCATGAGTATATGGCCCATTGAATGACTTAAATACCACTTGGTCTTTTCTACACTAAATACTTTTAAATAAAAAAACATGAATGGTATATAAGAATAAAGTTCTTTGAATAAATTGACATTGGCTCCAAGTTAGATCAGACTCCAATGTAACATATTCTTATACATATTCCCACCTACATTTTTTTTTTTTTTTTTGGGAGTTGGATCCTCATTTATTATTTTTATTATATGCAATAATTTATTTTACTTGAAAATTTAAATTAAAAAAAAATATAAAAAAATATATATGATAACCAAGATACTCGATTTTCATTATTGAGATAAAAAAAAATGCTTGTATTTATAATATAGCTAATTTTAATAAATTTTTAAGTCCAGTTTAAGTTTGATTTTTGACATTGATTCAAATTTAAATTTGTTGTTTGAAATTTAATCTTTTAATATTTCTACCTGTGTTATAATTGAAAATTATTTATTACTATATCAAATGATGACTTTGATAAACTCAACACGTTCAAATTGTAATTGATTTAAAGAACAAACAAAAAAAATTTAGTATATATATTTATATATTTATAATCGTACAAGTTGAACTTGTGTAATATATTGAACAAAAAGAATACCGCCATGTCAAGTTTAAGAATTGTATGTAATTTCATGTATATATCAACTGATACGATGCTTGACATTGCTGGTTCATAAATTTAACACATAGAAAAATTTATATACAATGTATATAATTTAAATTTTGCATAAAAGATGTTGAATATTGTGTTTTTACAGATAACATTGCAGTTGAGCGTAACGAAGGCAATCTTACACAAACTTATTCTTTATAAATTTATATTTTATATATCATTAAAAATATAAATAAATAAATATTCATCACATAATTGATTAAATATACTTGTTTTTAAATTGTTTATTATACAATTTTTTTTTTTATATATAAATTGAGGAAATGAGTGTAAAAGTAGATGATTAGAACAAGGTAGACAGACGGCTACTCATGATACATTTATAATTGTAGAAAATATTTTACTTTTTTATGTTAAAATTTAAAAATTATAACTATCATCATGTTGATGTATAAGTGGATCATGGTAACGAGCTATTGATAGTGATTGATTCAATACTTGTATAAAATGTTATTCACGGTTTAAATATATTTATGATATATATTTTTAGTTATTATTTATTTATGTTGAAAGATCACTGGCTGTCAATGGTATATATAGTTTTTATTTTTATTTTTATTTTATCACATGACCAAATAGTATTTTTTTACCAACGAGTCACTGTACTATTAAATTACCCTTTCTAATGTTTTGAGGGTATATCTTGTTCGCTTGTAGCAATTAAAAACGACAACGTGTCATTAGATCGTGTAAATTATCGAAACAAGTTGCTTCTTACTTTTATTTATATATATAAATTTATTTTTTATTCCAATAACAAGTCAGAGTGTTTTTGATATTTAAAGTCGACAACTTGTTATTAAGATTAATATAAAAAATAAAAAAATAAATGAAAAACATTTTAATTCAGTAAAGAAAATTATTTATATTGAAATTATTTTAAAGATAAGATTTTTAAATATTTAATTATAAATTTTTTTAGTAAAATTATAATTTAAAAAAAAATAAAAATTTTAATTGTTGAAAATTATAGTTTATAACAAGATGATTGTTTATATTTATTATAAATTAATAAATAAATGTGTAAATATTTGCTACTTGTTTGATGACTTGTTTTAAAAAAAAGTTGATTACTAGATATAGCGGAAATCTGTAGAAGCAAGTTGTCTGGATTTATAAAAACAGACAAAACGTTTGTAAATTTTACTAAAACAAAAAAACATAAAAATTTATAGATATATTTAAAAGAATTTTATGGAATTTTATAATGTGTCCTTCATAGTGACCATGAATCTACTAAACTTAAGAGACCGACATAAGATGAAGGAATATTCGTGACAAAAGGTCGCGTGTTTATATCATAGCAACGTTTATCTACACGCCTCATATAACCGTAGGTTAAATAGTAAATGTACCTTGTAATTGTCTCTATGTTGATTTAATAAAACCCCACGGCGGAAATGTCATAAAATTATATTTCATAAATAAATAACATAAAAATAAACAAATAAAAAAATATATTAAAATTTATAATAAAAAAAAAAACAAAATTAATAAATCAATGGTATAATAAAATATAATTTAAAATAAATAATAAGATTGAAATGAAATTTTTTTTTTTTGAATTATTAAAAGTATGTGAAAAAAAAAATATATAAAAATTATTTTGATAAACGTTTTATATGAAGTAGAATCTCTAAGAGTTTCATAAATAAAAAATATATGAATAAATACTTGTTTTAAGAAAAAAAAAAAAAAAAAAAAATCAGACAACTTGCAAGTATAGTATGATTTACATCTTTGTCATGTGCACTTGTTTTTTTAAACAAGTATACATCAATATCCTTCAAAATTATGCAATCCATCCAGGATCAATAAATCCTAGTCAAGTGAAGCAAAAAAAAAAATTAATAAAAATAGAAAATTCTTTAGCAACCAGAAGATAAAAAAAAAGGATAAAAAATAATTCATGTTTGAGAAAGAAATGATGAGAAAATTAATTCTTAAATAATGAAAAAAAATGTATTACAAAATTATAAAACTGCAAAAATAAAATCGATGTTTTTTGATAAAGATATTTTACACGATTCGTATTTAATTTATTGCAAATGTGACAAATGGTATATCTAAATTTACTCTGTTATAACAAATACATTTCCAAATACAATTGTACATGTTTTTATTTGATTTTTTATATTTTTGTATAAGATCTCAGTGTAAACCAGTGTTCACTACCATACCAGGTTATAACATGAAATTATATTGCAAAACTTTCATTTTATCATTTCATGACAAGTTATTACTAATTGAATTTAAAAAAAAAAAATATCTTTTATATTTTTATGAAAAAAAATTAAATTACAATATTAAAAATATTGTTGAAAATGACAAAAACAATGTCCAATAATTTTTTGATAATTTCTGTCATCCAGTTTATCAGTTATAGGAATAAAAATAACTTGAATAATAAAACTGTTGAAAATTTAAACAGTTACCAGAATGAAATATTTGTCAAAAGTACTTTTACTATATGTTTAAAAATTTCATTTATAATTATAGCCTTGATAGAATATTTTAAAATTATCTATTTCACCTCCGTGAAAGTTAAAACAATAAATTATTTTGTAATTATAATAGTGTATATAAATTAAATTGATATAAAAATCAGTTAAAGATAGTATTGAATTGAAGTAAAAACTACTAACGCCAACGTTATAAACTCCAGCAGCACAACACATTTATTTATTTATTTTTCATCTTTTTTTGCAGAGTATATATAAACGACAACGATTCACGAGTATCGATATAGGTACCTCATGATCATTGACCGAAGTAACTTGAACTGCATTTTGTTTGGAGTGTGTGTTGCCATATATAATAATATATGGTGATCTTGCACAACTTTACCAGGTGATATATATAGTTAAAAAAACAGAAGTTGGTTACATTGACATTTGCATCTCTTGTGCATTGGATAGAATTTCAAGATATATCCTTAGTATATGTACTGCATATACAAGTACATATTTAAAATATTAAATTTAAAATAAATAAATATATTTACTCAATTGTATTTGTATAACAATTGAAACATTTAATAATTTTTGAATTTTTTTTATCAACGTTCGGGATTATTTCAGTACATTAGTATATGTATACAGAATAAAAAAAAAAAAAAAAATGATGATAAAAAACAAAGTAATTTAAATATTTCTTAAATAAGAAATAATAATAATAATATTGAAAAAAATAATATATTAATATTGAATTAAAAAAAAATTAATTAATATCAATATGTATATAATGAAAATTCTTGGATATTATCTAATACCCATTTAAAATACATATTTGTACGAGTAAATAATATAACATCAGGCTTTGTTATTATGTGTACAGAAACAACTCCAATAACTCGTTTATAATATGTCAATGGACTTCCTCCATCGCCCTGTAATAATTATTTTAGTATTTTTATTTATTATGAAAATATTGTATTCATTTGTTAAACAAATAATTACCCAAGATATTTTTGTTGGTTTTCTACTTATTATTGCACAGCTTTGTGATGGAAAAATAGTATTTATAAAATTTTGAAAAATATTTGAACATTTAAATTGTTCTAGTACAATAGTAGTAACTTTTTGAAGATTTCTAATTGATGTTGAAAATGGAATAAATTCATCACTCCAAGAAACTATTTTAATTGTTCTAGAAGTTAGAATATTTATTTGTGAAAAATAAATGCGTGAACAAGTTGGTAAATATGATATAGATGTTGCAAGTTTTATTAATGCAATATCATTAATAAAAAAATTTCTTGGATTATATTCTGGATGAGTTATTATTAAACTGGCTTCGTGTATTTGATCTGGTAAAAAATTGAGGTATCTATCTTGAGTTTCAGTCATAATTTTTATATTTCCAAAAAATATACCGATATCTAAAAATACACAACTTGCTGCAGTTACTATCATATCTTTATTAATTATGCTACCAGAGCAAATGTGATAATTTGATACAAGTATTGATACAAGATAAGAATAATCACGTAAATTAGCTGGTTCACCATCTGTCATTTTACTTGGACTTTTTCCACTACAAACTATTTTAATATATATAATAATTAATTTTAATATATTTTATATTTTTATGGGTTTTAAAATTTTTTTTGTTCACTTACTTTTTAAAAATATAATAAGTAAATAAATTATGATGTATTTAGCCATAATTATTATTTTTCTGACAGAGTCTACTCTAGTTTTTAAAATGTTAACTCAAAAGAATAATTATACAACTGTGGCAAGATATAATTCTAAAATTCAAATCTAATTTTGAATAAACATGTTACTTATCACAAACATGCTGATAAAAATCAAGATAAAAATCAAGATAAAAATCAAGATAAAGAAAAAATGTATTTTTTTTAAATTCATAAATATACACAGACAAATAAAATAAATTTATTTGTTAAAAATATTTTTGTAAAAAATATTAATATAAATTATTCCCAAAGACTAAATGAATAAAACGATAATATATATAATTTTTTTTTTTCGCCAGTATAAAAATAAAATTATAATAAAAGTAATCCGTTTAAATTGACATATGTATATACAGTGGCAATCGTAAAATAAATTAAAAAAATAAAAAATAAAAAAGTTGTTGGAATTTTATAGGATATTTCATTGATGCCAGAATAACATTGCGTGTTATGTACAGTGTGAATTTCTCAGTTCATCTCTGTTTAATTTTCTTTATGTCTATAATCTTCAACAGACATGTTCATATTTATTTATATATATATATAGCTATAATATATATATAAATGTATAGAACATGATATGACGGACTTTGCCTTATGAAGAATCGTTTAATGTTTATTGCCATTTTCACATCAACCATGGTGGCCATGGTGGCCAACGACTTGAAATAATATATTTTTTTATTTTTATTATCATTTTAATTTATACTTTTAAATTTTTTATTTAAAAAAATATTCATTGTTGTATTTTTAAAATTTTTGAATGAGAAAAAAAAATATAAGTAAATATAACTTTGATATAAGATCGGTTTATTATTTTGAAATGAGATTCAATTCTTGGAATTATTATTATTAAATAAATTTGATTTTTTTAATTTAAATATACTACAGTATATGAGTAAAAAAAAGAAAAAAAAAAAAACCATTCTAATTTATCAAAACTGGATTTATACAAGGTGACTATTTACTAAACTTTAATTAGTATGATAAGATTTGTGGTGTTTGAGTTTTATTTTATGTTTAAGTTTATGTATATCTTTATTTTAAATTTAATTAAGTGTTATATTAAAATATTTCAAGTAATAAGAATTTTAAATTGATAAAATATATATATATATATCAATTATTTTTTGACTATTTATTTATTATATTTTTTATTCACTCACCACGCTGTCTTGATGAGCAACATCTGCACCATGCTTTAAAAGTAACTCGACAACTTCAATATGACCTTCAGCAGCAGCTTTTTGCAATGGAGTGACACCCGACTGAAAAAAAAACAACAATAATAATTTATTATTTGCAATGAAAAACAAAAATAATCAACTGAGTTTATTAAATTATGAAAAAACTATATATAAAATATGATAATATTTTATATTACAAATGAGGAAACTTGTTAGTTTGATGTCTGCAAAGATGACTTATTTTTCATATAAATAATTTCGTTGTTTCCAAGCATAAAATAAATTATTTCTATTCATTTTGAAATTTTCATTCATTATGTATAAAAATACAAGAATAACAAAAACGTACAGCAAAAATCAAGAAAAATTCTCTATAGTTGGCATATTAGCTGTAACAACTTATCGTATCTCATTGAGTGACACGACCAACGAGTAATTTAACTTGATAATATCACATCCCCTTTCAATGACTACATTTCAAAAATAAACATACAGTTAATGAAAAAAAAAACAAAAAAATATTCAGAAAGATATAAGAAAATATCTTAAGATGGTATTGAAAGTGGACTGGAGACAAGATAGTTGTTGTCTCATTGATCAAAAGACTCGTATAGAAAAGAACTTTTAAAAGGATCCCACATGTATATATATATATTTTTAAATGGTGCCTATTCTTTCTGATAAAAGACGCAAAAAAATAAACAAATGAAAAAAAAAAAAAAAATAGGTTGAAATTTGTAGCAACCCCACTAATTACGAGTTGGAGGTTTTATATAACTGAATAAGTATTAATTAACGTTGGAATGAAAGAAGTCTTGCTTGAGATCTTTGCTCGGGTTGATATAAGTATTTTACAAATTTAAAAAATAATTAAATAAATTAAATAATGTATTATTGTGTATTAAAATGGTTGCTATGTTTAATCTAGGATACATTAAGACAAGCGTAAAGAACCAAGTTAATTTAATGTGATTCATTAAGATGTATGGATATTTCCAAACCATAAAATAAAATTCAAACTATAACATTTTTCTTTTTTTTTCGTAAATGCTATAATTAAAGAAGCTTACTTGAATGGTCAACATTAATCTTGATAATTGTACACCTGTACAACAAAATAAAATAAAACAATGATAATTTAAAAAAAATATATACAATATTTATAAGAACTTAATTTTTTTCGTATATGATTATTGTCATTTTTTGTGTATTTAAAAATTATAATTTAATTATGTTATTTATATTTTTAATTTTGAGTAATATATTTATTGTATTATTTCAACAAAATATAATAAATAAAAATATATTTGAAATATTATTATAAACCAATAATAGTATCATAAATTTATCAATGATTTTAATCTAGAATAAATAATGATACTATTTTAACTTCCTGGTTATTTTATCATATCATAATATTTTCTTCATTCAAAAATATTAAGATAAAATCAAAAATATAAATATCAGATTATATATAATTTATATGAAATTTTTGATGATGTATTTCTATGTATATAACTTTAAAGATTATTTATTTCTTGAAAGTTGAAAAATGACTTGTGATATTAAAACGAAAAATAAGACTGTGGCAGCAATACAATAACCTGATTAGCCTGGTGAAAGCAGTTCATTGTCCCTGAGGGTTACTATATCTCTCTTTCATTTGATACTTTTTATTTTATTTTTATTTATTTTTAGATATTGTCTCACTTTTGTATGTCTCAACTAGATTTCTATCAGTCTTATTACTGCATGACTATATTTATTTATTTCATTTAAAATGCAAAATTAAAATTGTTTACATTTTTTAAAATATAAAAATATACAAGTATATATACGTCACAGGATGTCATGAAAATTAAGAATAAATTATTTAATAATAATTGAAAACACAATGATGGTTGTAAAATAAAAGTCTCATGACAACAAGACAACTTCAAGTTGGCGTTAATGTATTCACCCTTAACTTATACCGAAAGGTATAGCGTGGGATTATAAAACGAGTACATACACAAACATACATATATTATACATAAAAAATTTACTTAAAAGTCATTTGTTTTAATATGTCTTTTAACATTGACTATATCAACAATTATTTGTCGGATTTTTATCAATACACGAGACGGATTGATTTCTCACTGGATAATCTTTGCTTCTATGATTTTTTTTTTTACATATAAATTGTTGAGTAGCTTGTATATGATGTTTAGTAATTTTTTAATAATTTTCAGTCATGCATTTTATCGATAGAAATATTACTACAAACACGCCAAATGTTGTATACATACAATTATTGATTTCGAATTGAGATTAGTCTCGCAAATTTATAATAAGCTAACTATTTTTCTTGTATAGAAATAAAAATTTATTTTGTGATTTATTAAATTGAATTTACATTTATTCGGCTTGTGCATCTATGGAATGTTTTGTATTTTATTTTATAAAAGTACCGCGTTAATTACAAGGGAAGCATATCAGCTGCTCAATTGAATAGCTAATGATCGTTTGAATATCAATGATGCCGCCTCACTTCTTCGGCATTTTCAACTTGTGTCAATAATGATAGTTTGATAATGTACATATACATTTGTGTATATATATATTTATTTTTATTATTTTTATATATAATTATATAAAATATATTAAAATAAAATAACAATTATCAGATTATATATTGATAAATAATATTCAATTATCTTCATAAAAATTAAAATTACCATTACAATAAATTCATTATGACGTAAGTTATATAAAGAAAAGAAAATTTATATTTTATTTTTAATAAAAAAATATGATTCAGAAATTTTTTTTTTTATCATTTTCCTGTCAACATATTATTATTAAAACTAGTTTTTTTTTTTCAGTGTGATATTAAAAAAAACCATTTGATATTTTAGCCGTTTATAATTATATTTTATATACAAGTATATGTCGACAAATATTTAAAATATTTTGCAACGACTTACGGAATACATCAAGATATAAAAATGATCATGAAATGAATAAGAGTCAAGGTTGACAACAAATTAATGATTCTTTCGAAAAAAAAAAAAAAAAAGTTTAATAATAATAATGATGATCAAATTTAAAATGCATCTATAGTGCAGGTGAATAAAAAAAATAAAAATATATTTTTCCTTGTATTTTGTTAGATTGATTGTTGGATTTTTTCATTATCATCATTAGTACCAAAAAAAAAGAAATAAATAAATAACTAATTTAAAGTTTATACGTAGGTATATCATGATAAACAGAATAAAATGAGTCATTGAAAGAATTCCCCTCTATTAAGTTAAAAATACTATAAATACCAAGTTTGTGATCGCAAAAATATTCAGTTTTAAGACAAGTTCAACATCATGTATACAAAAATATTATTTCTCATAATATCTGGCTTGATTATCTTTCATCAAGCACGTGAGTAAACATATTACAAATTTAATTATTAATTATTTACCACTTAATTATTATCTATTTTATTTTCTGTTTGTTTTTTTCTTATTTTAAATTTTTACAGAAACAAGAAATAAAGGATTTGATTGTATATCACCAACTCGACTTGAAGGATACTGTGTTAATTTTTATCAATGTACACCTTTGGTATTACTGATTAAACAAGTACCACTTTATCCAGAAGAAAAAGAATATCTTTTAAATTCTCAATGTGGAAAAGCTGAAAATACACCCAAAGTTTGCTGTGTTCCACAAAATTTTAAATAAATTATTTAATATTTATATACAAATTAAATTGTTAATAAAATATAATTAATAATAATTCCAAAGATTAAATTTTTTTTTTTTTATTTTGCATATTTGTGTTAAATAGAATGTAAAAACAATACAGCAAGAGAAAGTAATGATGTAATACAAAACAGATAAAATCCCAAAGATAAAATATACTTTACTGCCCACAAATATTTTAACCATAAATCATCATATTTTTTTTTTATTCTTTATATGTATATATATATAAAATAAAATTAAAAACAATATTATAAATAAAAAAAAAATTATCATTTCGTTTAGGCTATACATAAACCAACGTTGAATATTTTTTATCACATTGATTCGTTCAATAAATTTAATGTTTAAAAAAAAAACACTACTCAACAATTATTCAAATAAAAAAAAAAAAATCAATGACTTCACGGAGTGCAAGTACAAGTGATGCTCAAAGCCAGACAATGCCAGAAAAAAAAATAAATAAATAAAATTATATATTAGTAATAATAAAGATAATATAAAATATAAATAAAAAAAAAAAAAAGTTATGAGAATAAATGAAATGTGTTGAATCATCTTGATGATGAACTTCACTATGTAAAAACGATAAATCAAATAGCGTAGGTGTACAACGTATATGTAACTCGTTGGAACAACTGGCTTTATACTTTTCATTATGTTTACATACTTGTTCTCACTGAAGAATAATATCGTACAAACTTTATAATTTTTTTTTATTTATCTTTAACAATTTGTGATAGATCAAAAAAAAATAAATAATAAAAAAAATTACAGTGCAATTTATAAGATTTTAAAAAGAAGATAAGAAAAAAGTTTTAATATTGTTGTTTTATTTTTAAAAAATTGACAATTTTATGTTGATGAAGATGGCATTAATCATAAGACAGATATAATTAGACTTTAAAAAAAAAAAAAAAAAATAAAATAAAATAAAAAGTAAAATCGAGAATATACAATGAAATTGGTCGAGCTAGTAGAATAACTGTATATTTGGTCAGACAAAAATAACAATGGACATGAAAAAGTTCCGGCACAAGTTGTACACTTGAACAATTGTTCAAAGTGACTTGCAACAAAGTGCATGTATCATTAAATTAAACAAATATTAATATTATATTATATATAAATAAAAAAATTATCAATGGAATTTTAAGTAATTATTTTGGTATATAATTTGAATGATCATGGTATTTTCTCTCGGCCATTTTTGATCGCAAAATGCTGTTGATGATAATGATGATTGTATATATATATATATATATATATTTAGGTAAATAAGTGTGTATTATTTTGTTGGATATATATCTTTACTAAGTATATAAGACATTTCCAATAAGACCTTATTATTTTTTTTTTTTTACACGACGATTAAATGTACCTTGCAGTTTAACTTGAGTGAGACATTTTGTGCGTGCAAGTAAGAATGAGTAATTTCCTACAGGTATACAAATAATATATTGTTTATATTTTATTCAAGATGAAAATAATAATTTAAAAAAAATTATATTAAACCCGTATATTATATTATTATAATTTTTTTTTTTTTCTTTCAATGTTTAATTTTAATATTAAATTATATGACAAAATATAAACTTTAATTAGACTTGAAATAACGATGAGTTTGAAATAATTATATATGTAAAGGAAAAAGTATATATAAATAAATGTCTATTAAAAAACAACACTACATTAAATTTCCTAGTAAGATAATAATAAGAAACTTGCACTTTAAAAGTATAACAAAATCGTGACTAGATGATTTTTAAATGGTATACTCATGAATCTCGATAAAACTGGGTCTCTTGATCCCAACTAGTTTACTGCTGATTTTAATGTATATAAATTTTATTTTATTTTATTTTTTTTGTATTCGTGATTCTAATTTAACAGCTTTTCAATAAGCCACACGAAAACTCATGAATTATATTTAAGCTATAAATTAAACTGTAAATAATATAAATAAAATTTTTTATATTTTTTAAAAAATTAAACCTCATAAATAGATATTAAAATAATTAAAAATAATTAAAACAATAAAATTTAATTTGTGGTTTAATTTTTTCATCTTCAACATATTGACAAGTTAGTAATATTTTACAAGTAATTATTTATTCATAAAAAAATATATTAATACTGTTTTTATATTTTTTATATAAAATATATTTAAAATAAAAGCAAAAGTGTTTTATTTTACGTGCAGTCATATTCATGAGACAAACATTTATGATATAAATAATATGAGCTAGCATACATGTATCTTTTTCAAACTATTCATTAAACAGGACATTTATGTTATATAGAGTTGATTTATCATTGCAAAATGACCCAAGATATGCCAACATTTATGCCACATTCACATCTTTCTCATATAATATCATATTTATTTATTTTTAATCACAATAATTCTTAACTCAATGAACCATGATCACATAAATTTTAATATATGACTATGAATTTTTTTAACTACTAAGTTTTTTATTTGCATGAAAAAAATATAAATTTTAATTCAGTGCAGAACTGCATGATCATGTGGATTTTTATATTAATATTAATTTTATTTTTTTAAAAATTTGAAAATTAATAATCAAGTATTTTCTGTTGGTATATGATATTTAGAATTCAATATTAATTGACTTGTCATTGTTATAAAAATTAATTAATTTAAAATAATTTAAAATACAGGTTAAACGTGTTATTAACATCACCATGAGAATTACAATTTACTTTTGTTTTTTATTACCTAAACTGTCCAATTTTAAACATAAAAAAAAAAAAATTTAATAAACGAATAAAAAAAATTATGTAGCATGACCATGAGCATGAACCGACTTGTTTGTAGCATTTTTATTAAATAACTCAGTTCAAGCAAAAAAAAAAAAAATCAACAAGATATATTTTATAAATTGTATATAAATAAATATTGTTTTAAAACAATAATAAACAAATAAAAAATAAATAAAATTAAGAAAATTTCAGGTGGAAAAACTTTCAAGAAAATATATAGAAAAGAAAAAAATTAATGATGATGATTTCAAGGTGATTAAGGCAAACACTTTTGACACGATGAAAAGGTTGAAACACAAAAAAAAAAAAAAAAAAATTAAAAAAATTAAAAAAAAAAGAAAATTAAAAAGTGACAGAAAATGGTATGCTTGACTTCTGGCAATATAATCTTGTTTTTTCTCTCAAACTGTTAAACTTTTTTTTTCTTTTTTTTATCAAGTTTTTAAGCTTGATATTTTCCTCTTATATATACTATATTGCATGACGAAAGTTTAATTATTTCTTCGCGTCAAAATGTTGACTTCACTTAACTACTTGTCTTCTATCACGTGCAGCTCTTTAAAATCACATGTGCATACACACATTTTTCTATATGCTACATGTCTTGTTTTGTGTTTGAGATGAGCATTTGTTAAGTTGATGTACAGTAAAGAATTTGCATTTTTTAAAATATTAAATGTAGAAAAAAAAAATGTAATAAACAGTCAAGAGGTGTGACGTTGACAGGCAAATATCTTCATTATAAATAATAGCAAAAAATAAAATAAATGATAACAGAAAAGATATGATTTTAAATATATATATAGGATTTTATAACCAGTATACATATATTTATAATGATGATACTACTTGCAATTATTGGAAGATGGGTTACATACTAGATTATTCTTTGATATATAAATGAGTTTAAAAAGTAATAATAATATAAGTTGAAACATGCAGCACGTGCTTTACCAACAATCAGTGTATATTTCAAATCACCAATGTATATTTCAAAACTTTGTATTTATATATATGTATCAATATTTTTTATTATTATATATATATATATATCTACGTGTGTATGTGAATAAATATATAATTCTGAACATGGAGAATGAGAAATAAATAAATGACTTGATAGTCGTCATATGCCTCAGGCTTTGACTCTATATTCTCTCAAGGTGTGATTTGCATTTTTACAAGAAAGTCATGCAGTATATAAGAGATATAAAAAGATGGACAAGGAAATAATAAAAATAAAAAAATATATATATAATCATAATAAAGAAAAAAAAATTTTTAAATACATGAATGTAAAGAGTCCTCTTTTTCTTCGTGGGTTCAGCGCAAATAGGCAGGTTGGTACAAGATTTTATACAATGTTCACCCAACGGGCTTTTTTTTCTCCACAACTTTTAATACTTTTTTATATATTATATATATATATGCGCCTGACATTGCTATCTTTTTTTCCTTATATTTCATTGTTTTTTTATTTTTCTTGTTCTTAAAGTAATGTATATAAAAAAATATATATTTTTTATATATATTACTTTTCAGAAACCTTGGTGTTCGATTATTGAATTTACTCACGCGATGATGAACACTTTTTATTAGTAAAATGTGTATATTACTCTTTTTTTCGTAGAACGATGAAAAAAAAAAAAAAATGAAGTTACTATTAAATTCAACTGCAAAAAAGTCATGTGATGATAAATATTTTTTATTTAATTTGTTATTATTTATCTATTAATTTTTTTTGTTATTTTCTATAATCAGCAACGCGAATATTTATAGTTGGTTAATTGTAATTGTATAAAAAAAAATTATAAATAAAAATATTGTGCCAATCAATGTTTATAAATCAAGTTTTCTGGAGTAGCTTATTCGCATGTCCCTTTACTCCAGAAGTCACTTGTCAGAGACAGGTTTTCACAGTATTTTACTTGGCATGGATACACGTAGCAGATGCCAACTTGATCTTACAATGAATTCATGGCTACTATTTATTTTACTCATTCAAAGTAATTTTTATACTCTTTTACCAACTTTTTTATTTTTTTTTAATTCAGTAAAGACTGAAATACAAAAAAAAAAAAAAAAAGATTTAGATGTTCTACATTCAAGAAATTGATCTTCTGAGGGAAATTCATCGAGTTTGGCTGATTGAATCGTTGGGTGTACTTGTCTTGTTGAATAAACAATTGACAGATTGAAATTGAATTGCTTTTTGTTAAATAGCAATTCAATATCTTCATCAATTGTCACATTTATTTATTTATTTATTTTTTAAAATAAAAAAAACCACGTTTTATTTGTTACTAAGCTTAATTTTGATTTTTTTCCTAAATTATAATTAAAACTCATTTATTTCTATGTCAGATTTTATTGTGTGAAGCTAGTTTTTGTCTTTGGCTAGATGTCGGTATATATAGATAAAGCAATATTTTTTTTTCAAATCAAAATAATGCTTGTGTACTTGCAACAGAATGTGCCATTAAAATTAAAAACTTATGGAATTAATGTGTGTATGTAATTGAAGTATGTGAAGTTGTAACATTGTCAGATGTGTATATACGTGACAGACCACTGTAAATTATCAACTTCGTTTGACGTATTCCGCCAAAGTTTTTACGTATCATATAAATTTATATGAAACCATTATACAGAGAGTAAAACGTGCGATATAAAGAAATACTTTTCAAGTTTGATTATGAGAAGGGCTATCATTCTTGTTTCATATATAAAATATCTTTGGTGTATAAGGCTTTTTTTTATTTCGATCATACATATATATACACAGTCTGGATATTATTTTGATGGCAACGTCTGCTATACTCTTGAAGCGTTCACCATCATTGCACATATTGTACAGTATACCTGTACATATACCTGATCTCAAAGTGGCATACTCAAAAAAAAAATGAAAAATAAAAAACTGGAAGCCATCGTGAAGCACGCAAACTTAACTTGCCGCGATCAACGCAATTTACAAAACCATTCAAAAAAGGAATAAATTTCTAGCTTCTTTTCATTCCTTATATATTTATAATTTTTTTTTTATATATATATATAAAACTGATGATTTTTTTTTGTCTGTCTTATACACAAACTTTTACACACACACATATCGTTCTTCTTCAAGATTTTTCAACATCTTTTTTTTTTTTTCTTCTTCTTCTTCGGATGTTATTTAGTATATAAATGTTGGGTTGTTTCATCGTAGGGACGTATGTACGACTCCACCTTCAATCTTTATCGTCATCATATATGAAATATAAATACAAGTGTCCTTAGAAGGATTTTATTAATATGAAGTTTCTATATACATAGACCGGAAATCACGTTGATCGACGACAGAAAACCACTTCCTCTATATGATACCTCTCAAATGCAATATGTTATGATTGATTATATAAACAAGTTTTCTTACTTTTAAATAGCATAGAAAAATTGGCAAAAAAAAATATATATAATGTGCAAAAAAAAAAAAAAAATACTCAAGATTATAATGAGAAAATTATTCTTTCAAATGGATATAAAGAAAATCAAAGCAATGATCGTTAATTAGGATCTTTAGCTTTCATGTATATAATATACACAGATATAAATTTTTTTTATTTTATTTTTTAATTTTTATATAAAAATACGCAAAGAATTCATTGAGTAATGATGTATCACAATATTTTAAATTCAAAGAGCATAGGGTGTAACATGTCCATTGGGAATGTGTTTTTTTTTTAATGCCATAAGTATTTTTGTTTGGTATCAATTTAAACTTAAAGTTTTATATATAAAATAAACTATTGTATATGTTAAAACTCTGGCTGATACTATAGTAGCATATGTAGTATGTGCATGTTTGTGTGTGTTTGTTTATAAAATAAAAAAATATAAAAAATATAAAAAAAAAAAAAAATTTGTTAGTGGGGATAGCAACTGGAGACATGAAACACTAGTCAAACTGGTATCATTGTTTCAAGCACATAGGTACAATCGATGTTGAAAGTTGATTCTCAGTCACACAAAACTTATAATGCAAACTGTCTTAGTTAAACTGCAAATTTTATAAAACTTGATACATAAATATTTGATGTTTATTGATATATTTTGACTTGTATAATAATTTAAATGAATGTCAGATTATATCAGTAGAATTTTTTTAAAAACATCTTCATTTTTTAGATACACACTCAATGAGGGTGTTGAGAAAATAACCAGACAAAATGTTTTTTTTTTTTTTTATATATTTAAAAAAAAAAAAAAAGATAACTATCTTTTATTTTATTATTTAATTTTATTTTATTTCTTTATTTTATTAACTTATTTTTTTTTTTTTTTTTTTTTCTTTTTAATAAACTAAAACAAGTTGTAAATGATTTGGGTGTGTATCCCTGTGATGATGTCGCGTGTTTTGAGGTGTGAATAATCATTTGTATTTTATGGTTTTCATAGTTCGTAAATTATTTATTGATGCAAACATGTATGTTATAAATATTGACACATTCAATAATACCGTTACTTGTTTTATATTATCATTTTTTTTTAAATAATTTTTGAGAATATGTAAAAGTATACTTTTTGCAATTGTATACTGAGAGAAATAATATAAATAAGCATAAAAAACTTATCAATGCAGATGCAATTATATCGCTACTGGAGTTATTAAACTTATTAGGTGGTCCATTTTTATTATAAATGAATAAGTACGATAATTATACTTGTATAAATACAATTTTAAAATAAATAGTTCATATACATCTTTAAGTATATAATTAATAATATTACTCAAACATGTAATGAGCACGAGTTCAAATGTAATTTTTATTGGTAATATACAAAATAAAATATCTTGTAAATACCATAATTATTTAAGAATGAAAAGAAGAAATTAATCGACAATTGCCTACATCAGTTTGATATAAATATATATTCTCATATTTTATATCCTGTATACTATTATACTAGATTAAGTAGATACATAATAATTCACATATCAATGTCGTTATCAAGTTGTAATTATCAGTTTATAAAATACAACTCATCAACTATTTAAAAACTTGCTTGTATTTTCAAATATCCTAGACACATTAAAGTACAAAAAAAAAAAAAAAAGAAATAAAAATTAAATTTTGTAAAACGATAGGTATCTTAAATTATTCAAAGAATTTTTTTATTATTAGATTTTAAATATAATAAAGTGTCATTTATAAGCGATGGAATGATATAATAAATTCGTTGTTCAAATTAATTTAATATTTTTGATTTAGGTAGTATAGTGGTTTCATATAACCAAAAGGCTATATATACTAAATTGGACTACTTTTATATAAAAAAATAAAAAACTTAGAAATCCCATGGGTATTATAGTTGAAAATATATACTGATGTGGTTTTTGGGAGTTGTCTGGAATTTAAACAGACAAAAAATATTTCATTGGCGTCGAAAACACCAAATTTTTATATAAAATTCACATTAATCGAATTTTGTCAATTTAAAATTTATCATCATTAAAATACCATTCATTTGATGAAAAAAAAATTAAATTATATTATTATTTTTTTGTAATTAATTTACTTGATACATGCACTATTTAATAAGTATAATTTTAATACAAATAATTAATAATCATTATATAAATATTTTATATGTTGTTCGCCTATGTATATCTTGCTATTTTATAAAAGGGATATTCTGAACAGATTCATAATTACAGGTTTCTTCATGGCACGAGACAGCCATATTCTTTGGGCCCAACCCATAACCCAGATACACAAGAATACATTTACCAGCCGTGTCAAATTCTTAAGTTTTTATACTATACAATAGTATCTTTTTTTTTATTTTTTTAGCCCTGGATCCTCAGACAGAAACAACGAAAAAAAAAAAAACAATTTATCATAATAATAGTAATAACAATAAGAATATTGTTTAAGAATATAAAAATTTAAGATGAGGACCTCAAAGAATTCTGTTTAACGGTTTCAAGTCAATTGCTAATTTTTTTAATTATTTTGTTCATTCATTTTTGGCAAGCAATTAGTGACACGCGTTAACTTTAAATTGACAATTTCACAATTTTATTTTTATCATTCTTTGTAATAATTTATTATTTTAAATACTTTTTTAATTTTTAATTTTACTATACAAAGTTATAACCGTGAAGTTAAAATGAACATTTAAATTATATTTTTTATTTTTATATGAATAACAATAAAATATAAATTAAAAAAAAAAAAAAATTGTCACTATAAATAACTTTGTAAAAAATTATGTAATATATATTTTAATTTGTTTATTTTATTTAAAGTTGTTTAAAATTATTAAATTCAGTTGAATAAATTCTTTGATATATAAATTGATGGACAAAATCAGTTAGGCGGAATGAAGCGTATCATATAAAAAAATATAAAAAGTTAATTCATTGTTGCCCTGCCTCGATGCCTGCGACAAAACTACAAGAAAACATCCGGTTTTTTTTTTTTTTTTTATTAATTTATTTGTTTATTTATTTTTATCTTTTAAAAAAGACATGAACATGAGTATGATTACTCGCGTGTCATATTATTCATTTACGATAGAAGAATTATCTTGCAATTTCATTAAACATTTAAATTATCAAGATGATATTTTTTTATTTATTTTTATTAAAAGCAATTATCGACACGCATAATTGCTCATTTCCATTCAACCAATCAAATAAAATAATATCCATATTGAAAAGTCATTAACGCATATTTTTTAATAATTATATAATTTTTATGTTGTATAAATGAATTAGTTATCTTGTTGAATAAATTGAACAGTAATATTTCCACTAACATTGATTAATTAAATTGTACATAATATTATTAATGAAAAATATGTTTTTTTTTTTAAATTAAACCCAGTATATAGAAGTAATAATTTGAATTTTTTTTTTACTTACATTGTCCGTTGCATTGACGTCAACTTTATGCAAAAGTAATACTTCACAAGCTGCTAAATGACCAGCTGCTGCTGCAATGAGAAGGGGACTACGACCATGCTAAAAAAAAATTTTTTAAAGTATTATTTTTATTATTGTAACAATAATCTAGTAATTACATCGTTCAAAATAAATTTAAAAATAAAAATTAATAAAAAATTGATATAAATGAATATTAATATCCGGTCTTATTTTAAAATAAGGAAGGTATATTACTTTAATGTCGCTGGAGGGTTTAAGAAAAATAAAAAAAATATATATAGTTTAATTAAAACATTATGGTTGAGGTCATATTTTAATGGTGTTATGTGCAGTCATGAATTGCATGACGAATAAATAACACTATGCATTGAAATTAATTTTTATTATTATTATTGATACATAAAAATAAATAAATACTATCAATTTATATATTGAAAAAAATAAAAAAAATAAAAAAACAAACTTACAGATAGCAAATTAGGTTATTTTGGATAAAAAAATTATGTCTTATGTGTATTCATAGACTTGGTTTAATCAAATGACAATCTAAAAGTTATTTGCATAATGAGGTTATTTTTAATAAAAGCAGTTATTTATAAATATTCAAGAAAAAATATAAATAGAAAAAAAATAGTTTTATTTGTATGAAAAAAAAAAAAAAAAAAAGGAAAAGGAAAATTAGTTTAATGCTTATAAACTTCCAAGTACATAAAGTTATAAAAATGAATAAAAAATATTGCACTTTAATATTTATCATTTTTTCAACATTTGGAAAATGTATTGATGGAATTAAATTAACAGATATTGTGCAAACTAATAAAGGACCTGTTAAAGGAGAAATATTAAAAACTGTTCATAATTTTTCAATTGAATATTCATCATTTAGAGCAATACCTTATGCAAAAGCTCCGATTAATCAACTCCGATTTCAGGTTTAAATAAAAAATTAATAACTTTTTAAAATTTTTTTTTAATAATATCAAGTTTTTTTATAATGAAATTTAAATTTTATAGCCTCCAGTAGAAATCGATTCATGGTCAGACACACTAATTGCCACATTAGAGGCACCAGCATGTCCACAAATCGATGATGAAGGATTTTATTTTGGAAATGAAGACTGTCTCTTTCTCAATGTCTATTCACCATGGGTAATAAATAATTTACAAAACAATTTTTTTATTTTTTTTGATCTAACATTGTTTAATCTTATTTTTTTTTATTTATAATTAGACATCTTTTGAAAAAAGTGAAAGAGAATTACTTGCTGTAATGGTATGGATTTATGGAGGTGAATTTATTATTGGTGAAATAAATAAAAAAAAATATGGACCTGATTTTTTAATTGCTGAAAATGTTGTTATTGTTGCAATGAATTATCGAATTGGTGCTTTGGGTATAAATATTTATAAATATAAATGCTAATTTAAATGATATATTAAATGAATGTTATATTTTGATACAGGATTTTTATCATTGGACATACCTGAAGTGACTGGTAATATGGGTTTGAAAGATCAAGTATTAGCATTGAAATGGGTTCAAAAAAATATTGAAAGTTTTGGAGGTGATCCAAATAAAGTAACAATATTTGGTCAAAGTGCTGGATCAGTTTCTGTTTTATTACATCAAATTTCACCAGCTTCAAATGGACTTTTTAGAGGTGCTATTGCTATGAGTGGAAGTCCATTAAATCCATGGGGATTTCATTCAATTTCATCATCAAAAACACAAGCTTTTGAAATGACTAGACGACTTGGATTTAGTTTAAATAAAAATTATTTTTTCAAAAAATTACAACAAGTAACTGCAGAAGAAATTGTTCGTGCAACTCATAATAAAACAAGAGTAAGATAATAATTATTTTAAAAAATGAAAATTGGTTATATATGAATAATTTATTTGATTTTATTATCAAGGTGAAATTTGGTATGCCGACTTTTAGACCAACATATGAAAATAAAAGTATAGCAAGAGATATATTTTTATCAGAATGTCCTGTCATCAAGTATAAATCAGAAAATTATTCAAAAATACCAGTTATGCTTGGATTTACCAATGCTGAAACGATTGCTTTTTTAAAGAGTTAGTGATTTAAAAATTTATTGATAAATGTAAATTTTACTCATAAATATCAGGTTTTATAAAAAATAAAAAAATATTTATATATATTTTTACTATTTAGATTTCGCAGAGTTTATTAATACAGTCAATTATAGTAAAGTCCATTTTCAATCATTAATGGACCTGAGAAATTTATCAATTTTTCGTGATTTAAAAACTGTATTGAATAGTTCAAATGAAAATAACGAGAATCTGGATGAGAATAGAATTCTTTTAGCAGTTAATGCAAGTAATTTTTTTACAAAAAACTATTAATTATTTAAAGTATGTTTTATTATTTTTATAGGCAACTACTGACTTGCTTTTCATTACTGGAATTGATTCAACTCAAAAATATCTTGCAGAAAGTTCTGTTCCAATTTACTACTATCGAAATTCATTTGACTACAAAGAATCACGACACAGACAAAAAGGAATTAATCTTAATGGTTTGCAAATATATAAAATTAAAATAATAATTAATTTATTTGTTTAAAAAAAAAAATCTTTATATGATAAGGCACTGGACATTCAGATGATTTACCACAAATTTGGTGGCAATCTCTAAAAAATCAACCATTGGATCCTAACAGCCGAATTGGAATTCAAAGAACAAAAATGGTTAAATTATGGACTAATTTTGCTAAATATTTGTGAGTTATTTTTCATAAATAATACAATTTCTATAATTTCAGATAATTAAAAAATATGAATAAATTTGCTTAATTATATTTGGTATTTGTATAGAAATCCAACACCTCATGGCAACGCAGATAATCTCTTAAATGTAACATGGTTACCATCAGGAAAATCAGGTTTACATCTTGAAATCGGAAATAAAAAACTGACTATGGAATCACGACCAAGTGATACTACAGTAAAAGCAGTGCAATTAGCATTATCACCAGTCGAAAAATACTTGTTTGGCTGCTCTAATTTTTTATTTGAATAAAATTTTTTTAGAAATGATTATTGAGTTTTTGTTACTCATATAATGAATGATTAAAAAAAAATTATCGACTTTAAAAAAAATTGAATGTTTTTACAGCTATATTTTTTAAATAAATAAATAAAAATAATATTTATATTTTATTCAATGGAATATACATATTTTTATTGTAAAAACAACAATAAGTATATTCATTAAATAATAAATTTCTGACGTATACAAGTGTATTTGTAATTACAATATTTATTTTATCGTTATATCAAATCAAAATAAATAGTATAAAAAAAGAAAAATCTTTACTTATATCTCATACTTGTTACAAAACCAATGATAGAACAAGATGATTAAATTTAATTTAATAATACTTTTTATAAAAATTGTTTTGTCAAAAAACTATGATGGTATAAAATTAACAGAAGTTGTACAAACTCATAAGGGACCAGTCCAAGGTAAAATAGTAAAACTTGTGCAAAATTCATCAATTGAATTTTCAGTATTTGAAGCGATACCTTTTAGTAAACCTCCTATAAATGAATTGCGTTACCAGGTAATAATAAAATTTTTTTAATATGAGTTTAAACATATTTTCAATTAAAAATATTGTTTTTTTTTTTTTAGCCTCCTGTTGAAGCTGAAGCATGGAAAGAAACTCTTATGGCAATAAAAAATGCTCCATATTGTCCACAAATAGGAAATGATGGAACTGTTGTGGGTGATGAAGATTGTCTCTACTTGAATGTCTATTCACCATTGGTAATAATAATAATAATTTACAAACTAGATAAACTAATTTTTCATGACCTGATTTATTTACAATTATAATATTTTTTCAGACTTCATTTAATAAAATTGATGATAATAAGTTGCTTTCTGTAATGGTATGGATCTATGGTGGTGTATTTGATTGGGGTACAAGTTCACGTGAAATATATGGACCTGATTTTTTAATTGGTGATAATGTTATTGTAGTTGACATGAATTATCGTCTTGGACCATTAGGTAAATAAATAAAATTCATTATTAATTTATAGCATTAAAAAAGAAAAAATTTTATATTTAAAAAAAAAAGGATTTTTAACATTGGACATTCCTGAGGCAACTGGAAATATGGGTTTAAAAGATCAAGTGCTAGCATTAAAATGGGTTAAAAAAAATATTATAAAATTTGGAGGTGATCCAAATAAAGTAACAATATTTGGTGTTAGTTCTGGATCAGATAGTGTAATGCTTCATCAATTGAGTTCAGCTACAGAGGGTCTTTTTAGAAGTATTATTGCTATGAGTGGAGTACCATTAAATCCTTGGGGATTTAGTTCAATTTCAACGTCAATGGAACAAGCTTTTGATATTGGTAGACGTATTGGATTTAATACTTTTAATAAAATAGAACTTTATGAAAGATTAAAAAATGCAACAGTAGATGAACTTGTCTATGCAACTGATAATCAAACTGCAGTAAGTTTATTTGATCATATACAAATTATATATAGAAAAATTGATAAATTTTTTAATCTATAGTATACTTTCATAGTCTAAATATCAAATTCCAACATTTCGTCCAACCTATGAAAATCCATCGATTGCTAAAGATATTTTTTTATCACAATGTCCATTAAGAATTTATCAATCAGGAAATTTTTCGAAAATACCAATAATGCTTGGTTTTACAAATGCAGAAGATGTTTATTTTTATAGTGAGTAAAAAAAAAAAAAAAAAAAAAAAAATTGACTAGATATATTCATTGATAAAAATGAATTTATTTATTTAAAGATTATACACAATATACGAATTATGTTAAAGACAGTAAAGAATATATAAAACTCATTGGATTAAATGATTCACAAACTTTTGATATTCTTAATACTGTTTTAAATAATTCTGGAGTAAAAAATGAAAAAAATGATTTACATACGTTATATGCAGCTATCAATGCAAGTATTTTTATTAATTTATAAAATTTTCTTTTGAATAAAAAAAAAAAACAATCTACAATATTCCTTTTTTTCTATACAGATAACTAGTGATATAAGTTTTATTGCTGGGATAGATTCAGTGCAAAGATATAATGTACAGCATTCTAAATCACCAATTTATTATTATCAAAATTCATTTGACTACAAAGAATCACGTCATCGACTTGCAGGAAATAAACTTAACGGTAAAAAAAAAACAAGAATTCCCACAATAAATAAATTGTTATTTAAATATTTTAACAAAAGGAAATTTTTCTTTTCAGGAACTGCTCATGCAGACGATGTACTACAAGTATTTTGGTACAAAAATCAACCTTTAAATCCCAACAGTCGTATTGGTATTCAAAGACGAAAAATGGCTAGATTATTTACAAATTTTGCAAAATATTTGTAAGTATATATATATATATATATATATATATATATTCAAATTTAAAGAAAATTTATTGTAATATTATTTTATAATATTAAATAATATTACAGAAATCCTACACCAAATGGTACATCAGATTCATTATTAAATGTAAACTGGATTCCTTCAGGACCTGAAGGATTACAACTTGAAATTGGAAATGGAAATTTAACAATGGTACCACGAACATTAAGTAATACTGCTAAACAATTACAGTCATGTTTAAAAATGTATGACAGATTAACATGTTCATAAACATTTAATTTAAAAAAATAATTTACTCACCTCGTCTGGCAAAGGTTTACTATTATCACTTAGCAAACGTTCAAGTTTTGCTGTTTCACCGCGTGCAGCCGCCTCACGCACCTTTTCTGCCATTCCCACAACGCATCTTAAATTTAAAAAAAAACAATTAAAAAATTAATAACATAAAAAAAAAACAGCTATCAATCGAAACATTTAAAAATATATTTAATAAATTATATAAACAACATTTATTTGTAAAAGTTATTATTATATATTTTACGGATCAATTGAATTGTCAGTGTATATCATGTATAGTTGAATAATCATATTGATGGTCATGATGTACTTTGGATATATATTGAAGTAATGTGGTTTTATGATCAAAAAAAGAAAGAGTATACTTATGTATATATTCAAAAGAAATATATAATAAGAATGACGTTACTTGAAGAATAAACCAAACTGGTTGGTCATTGGTTTTAGTAAGTCTAGACTTTTTTTTATTTTTATTTTTTATCATCAGTTGTTTGTTGTTGATCACAGGTGCATACAAGTAATCGTACTATGTTTCTGACTTTAAAGTTCTCTCAATGCATTTATAAATACCAATACTGATACAAGTCTACAATGTTCAGTGTTTAAAATTTACGAGCAAAAAAAAAAAAAATTAATAGAATTTTTTATTTTTATATAAATTTTTTATCAGGGATCATATTTCATTATCCTCTTAAAATACTTTAACCTTTGCAAATAAAGTTAAAAAAAAAATTAACTAATAATGCGATAAATATTCAAATATATTATATTTTAATCAATAAAAAATATATATAAAAAAATAAATAAATAAATAACAATAAACATTGTAACTCACTGCCAATATGCATGTGATATTCCACCTTGACTATGTCCATACATATCGAGAAGCACCTCAGCCCTTGAGATTGGCATTATTATATATATATATGTACACTTAAATTCTCAATTAATTAGCTAACAATTACATTGGAACTTGGCAACCACAAGACATTCCATAATATATATAGAAATATCCCTAACGATGAGGAATTTTTTAAATAAATATAATACTATTAAAAAAACTGTATGAGGGAAACAAAAGAATATATGTTTTTTTTTTGGCTGTTAACAAACCACGAAAACTAGATATGTTTTTTACTTTCAATTTTATAAAATTATATTTTATTCAATTAACATTGAGTGATAATAATAGTAATGAAAATTTAATTTAATATTTTTTTTAACAAGAAAAAAAAAAAAATTTAATATACAAGTGCAAGTAATGCCTTGAAGCAAATAATACGTGCGTAAAAAATTTTTAATAAATTAAAATTTAAAATTATATTTGAAAATGAGAAAATAATATTAATAATTTTTTTAATATGATAAAAATAAGTAAAATAAAAGTAAGGTGATAAAAGTAGAATAATGATGATGATGTTGTTGTGGTTTGGTAGGTTTTTTAATATATATGAACGTATATGATTGTAATGATTGCCAATGTAAGACTGACTACTATCAAACACGTGAGACGAGTTGAGACTTTAAATAACGAAGATTGACGCACCCTGTCCGGTACTTATGACATGAGGCTTGGGCCTTGGATTTTAATAACGAACAAACCACTGATGTATAAAAAAAAAAAAGGGAAAAAATTACAATATTATAATATGCAAAATAAAAATAATATAAAAATTAAAAAAATTAAAAAAAAAAAAAAAAAAAAGAAATAAGAGGTGGGACCCGATATGTCGACGATTACACGGGAAATGATCCAACAGTTTGCATATATCGCTTCTGATGCCCTGAGGAATTTTACGAAACATGTCATTTTGAAAAATAAAAATTTTGTTGAAAAAATATTATTTTTATGTATTGACTGTATTTATTTTTTAAACAAACGTCTTTATTTATGATATTTTGACATGAAACAATTTTTTATTTAAAAAAAAAAAAAAGATGTCATTAAATGAATTTATAACAAATAAGAAATCTTGTTTTATTTGTTGTTTATGATAACATATCATAATTTTATTGTTATTATTGATAATAATATTAATTTATTCTTGATATTGTTGTTGTTATTTAAATTAAAATATAAACATAAATTTATGATTATATTTTTTGTAACTTTTACCACAAAATAATGGTTATCATGTTTTTAAATAAAAAAAAAATATATTTGGTAGGTGGTCAATTACAATTACGAGCAGAGGTGCAATCTTAAGTGTCTTAAAAAAATTAAATATAACAGAAATATACTTGCAAGATAATGAAAAAAAAATAAATAAATAAATAAATAAAAAACTACATCAGTAGCCTTGCAATGAAAATTATCCAGGGTGTATATAATAAAAAATGCATATAAGGAAATGCAAAATAAAAAAATGATAAAATATATAAAAAAAAGATAAAAAATTTAAATTAAAAAAAAAATAAATAAATAAATAATTGCAATTATTATAAGTACATTTGAATATTGAATAATATTTTTCATATATAAAAATTTAATCATATTTCAAAGTTTCATTTTTTAAAAATTATTATATAAATATAAAAAACAACATATATATATATATATACCTATATTTTCTTTTTTTTTGTATAAATTTATTTAAATAAGAAATTTAATAAATTAATTTAAATTACAGCCTTCATCGATAAGCTCAAATGAGTCATTAATCTTTGAGTAAATATTACTATTAAAATATAAATACTTGTAAAAACATTTTTCATCTTTTCATAAATGAATTTTAATATTTTTTAATTCTTTGAAATAATTAATTATTATATATACTTTAAAGTAATTTTTTTTTTGTATATATAAATATTAAAAGAAGTAAGCCAAAAGTAAATTTTCGATAAGCAAAACAGGTTTTATCGTTAGCTATTACAGGTGCTCACAATAATTTCTTATCAAAATCGTAAATTTAAAATTCAAGAATTTTAAATTGATTAGAAATAATAATTTAATACTCTTTCATATAACAATTAAATAATTTTATTTTTTACTTTTATATATGATTAATTTTTAATATACACATGTGTATCCAAATAATATCATATATTAATATTTAAATAAATAAATAAAAAAATATTAATTTTTTCGATATCATGCAACCAAGTAAAATGTGTTTGGTTAATGAAGGTAGCAGAAAATGTTTTATCACGAATTTGTCGATATTTATTTATATATTTATTTTTTTTTTTTGACAAGTTGATGAGACAGTCTGATTTGAACGAAACAACGAAAATAAAAAAAAATAAAAGGGGTAATGCTTGCATATATACCTTACATTATTATTTTTTTTTTTATCTCAGTGCGGGTGAAAGGAAATATATATGCGTGTAGGATGCAAAGGTTTACGACTGGTGAAATAAATTATCGTATATATTTTTTTTTTTATTTATTTTTTAAGGTACGCTTGTTTCTTTTCATTTAGAGTTTTGGGTTTTTCGAAACTTTAAACGTGTAACACATATGCCTGTTGTACGTGACTCTCTTGTCTACCTTGACCGCGTGCCTCTACTTTAAAATATATATACATTTTTTTATATTTTATATATTTATTATTTTTTAAAATATATACCCAAAAAATTACAAAAGAAAACAGTTAATTTAAAATATAAAAAACACACCGTTTTCTATTAATGCTACTAGAAAAAAGAAGCCACTTGAAAAAACAGAGATAAGGTGTTGAGTGTGACGACTCAATTGGATAAAACATAAAACTTGGAATTTCAATTTACGTCTTTTTTTATTATTTTTTTATTTTGATTATTATTATTTTTATTCAATGCGTATTTATACGTTTATAATATATAAAATGTATTTAAAATCTCATTGGTGATAAACTGTTGACCAATGTACAACATAAATCGTCTGCAAAATCGTTTCTCTGTTAAATAAAAAAAATAAATAAATAATACTGATTTTTTTAAAATTTATTTATCAGTTTATTATTATTATTATTTTATTTCGTTTATTTTTCTCTGTGGTTTCAGTTGTCTGATCTCATTGAATCTGTGTATGCAAGTATATTTTTTTTTTTTTATTATTATATTTAGCTTATTATATACTGTTCGTTTTATTTCTGTTTTTTTTTGAGATGAACATTGAGGTTTTTTTATTAAAAAAAAATATATATATATTTGATCACGCACCAATAAAAAACGATTATTCATAATTTATCAATTGAAAATTGAACCACAAGTGTGACAATAAAAATAAAAATATTGATATTTTATATTTGATTTATGATAAATTTAAATTTTAAATTAAAAAATACTGTAATGATAATTTTCAATAATATATGATTAATTTTATTTGACATTTAGTAATACTATATTTATTATATTTTTTATTTAAAATATATTTTTAACATTCTTTTTAAAAATAATAATAATATTGAAACCATATTAGCTCAAAAAAAAAAAAAAAAAAAAAAAAAATGTAATAAAGATTCAACAAGTCTACTTTCACTTTAATATTATGAATATTTAATAATGATCAATTAATCATATATAAAAATGTAAATAAAACATTTAAATACATTAACATTGATTCATCAAATTTTGCATAAATCCATGTATACAATTGTCGTATTGAATGTGTCGTTAAAATTTGATAGCTACACCCATTAACAATATTTTTTTATTATTTCTCTTTTGACACATAAAATAATTATGATTTATTATCAGAATAAAAAATTATTATTTTTTTAAATCATTAATATTTTTTTAAATATCAATAAGAAAAAAAAAAAATTATGACTATATTGTTCCAAAACAATAAATCAATAAAAAAATAAATATTTGAAACTATCAAGATATTATATACATGATAATAATTATAGATAAATATAATAACAAGATGAAAAATTTGTTAATAATATAAAAGATAATATAAAGGCGAGAGTGAGAAATAAAAATATCATGTTTTACATTGCGGTTTAAATGCATGTGGGTCGGAGTTTTCAAAGTCAGTGGTTGACGGTTAAAATCCAAAGGATTATACCTCGTCTCGTCAACGGATATGGTAGTTTGGATTACAATCTTTAAAAAATGAAAAAAAAAATTTATATTTAAACTTACAGAAAGATTTGATGAAAGAGTTGAGTAAAGTAGTGAGTGTATATGTTGTTTTTGTTGTTGTTGTTGCTGTATGATGTTCAGTTATGGTGGGTCATGCGAAACAAACAAGATCAGATCAACAAGAAGAGACGTGACACGAACGCACATTCAGACTATGTCGTTTATGTTACAAGTGAAAAGAAGAAGCAGTGGGTCCATTGGCCTTATTCATTTTTTTTATTTCAATTACATACACGCGAATAATGAATAACTGACTTTACATTCACAAACCGTTATTGTTACAATTGTCTTTTCATTTTATTAATATAATTTTTTGAAAATACTTGTTCATGCATTGTTGATCATAGATAAAATTTTAAGGCACCATGTAGAAATTTATTCTATATACAATTGTTTCATGATATATATTATAAAAATTATTATTATATTTAAGATTGATGCATTTAATATAATTGAAATAGAAATTGAGTCATATTGTTTGTTAAATTAATTGGTACAGTTAATTGATTGTGTTTTTTTTTAATCAAAACTGCAATCAAGAGACACGCCTTTCAGTAGCAGCAATGATGATAATCAAAAAATAATATATAAGATATAGAAGAAAAAAAAAATTATTTATAAACGAATAAACACCGAGAAAATGTAGGTGTGTCCTCGAAATATTTCGAGGCCAAATATATCAATTTATTTTAATTTATATTTTCTTGTATTTATGAATAATTATTAAGCAACAATTTAATCATAATTATGGCATTTTTTTTGTTTTATTTTTATATGATATTTTTATAGAAAATTTAAAATACTATTAGTATCAAAGTATTAATAAATTGCAACACGACATATTTGACCCGGCGGCATAAATATTAATAGAACCGTGTTGTATTTGTAGTATTTGTGAACCATGGATGATAATACACCTTTGAGGACATGAAACATATACAACACTATATACTTTGTACTCGGTCACGGAAATCGTGCGTGGATAATTACGTGAAAGAACGTTGTTGTTCATATAGGTATATATGCAAAAAATTAAAAAAAAAAATTCCTCTTCTTTTTATTTTCATATGGCGTTGTAATGCGTGAGAATAAGTTGAAAAATAAATAAATAAACTTATGTTAATATATAATATATATAAGAGCAAATATGTATGTGTTATCAAAAAATATAAAAAAATATATAGTTTAAATTTTCATATATACCGGTTTCCTATGTTCCTTGATTATAAATTAGCCAAATCCAAATTATTGTATTGTTAAATTCCAAATATCGTAAATACACCAAACACATGACACTTTATCAACACACACTCACATAAATTATTTTTATCTAATTATTTGAATAAAAAATATATTTGCTTGTAACACTTGTAACGATGCAATAAAAAAAATCAACCAAATTAATATAAAATTTAAAAAAAAAAACCAGTTTGATGGTGGATACTCGATGATGTTTAACTTTGAGAAACTCAAATACATATATATTTCAGTAGTAGCTCATTTTTTTTTTTATCAAAAAATTATAACTAAATTTAAAGGTATACACTTAAAATCTCACTGATGATACACGTTTTTGAAACGTGAGAAAATTTAATTTATTTTTTGGAGTAAAAATATTTGTTTAGATTATATCTTTACGATGCATTTAATGTTTCACTTAAATTTTTGAATATATAGATTGGATACGATATTCGAGATCAATGACGATCCAATGATAAATTTCTAGGTCAAACTAATCGTAACGACCAAACACTTTATTTATTTATTTTTATTTTTTTAACTTTTTAATCAGATATTTTATTTTTATTTTCAAACAAGATGGTAAAACTTTCAAATAAAAGTTATCAACTAATCTGATGAAGTAATCAACAACTAGCTATGTTAACACAAATTTATTGTTTTTTATTTTAAAAAAAAATGTAAAGAAATTTTTTTAAAAATTGAATGTAACATTGAATATGATTGGACAATTTAGATAATTAATTTATAAGATAGATATTAATTAAATTTATAATTTTATTTATTTATTTATCGATTTCATCGATGGACACATCATCACGATCATGGTACAACTGGAGGGCCAGGATATTTTCCCGATGATTCTCACCCTTTCTATCCCCTCTGCTCTTTGTCCCCACCGATATAGTAAACTATATGAAGGAAATCCAACAAACTCATCATGTTTAAAATCTTTTCTTTTTTTTTTTTTTAACTAACTTTCTCTTTAATTTATTCATATACTTAATTTACTTTGAGTTTTAATTGTCTTGGGAGTTTTAAAATTTAATTTTTGTTGATTCAAATGAGTATGTTGAACTATGTTATTTTTTTACTCAAATTGTGTAACAGGTGTTACAATATGATAATCAACAAGTGGAACAAATGCACATAATATGATTCAAATAAAAGAAATTAATTAGACTGTGTCTTACCTCAAAGCAGCTGGCTAAAGATATCCAATTTTTGCAATAAAATAAACACAATTCACTGCACATTACACTTCACTTCATGATACTAAACACTTGAAAAAAAAAATGAAAAAAAAAAAAAATTGCACTACACTTTTTATAAAACCACAACATTAAAAACACTATTACTTTACTATTAACTGAAACACTTTAAAATAAAACCGAATGTACTGTCACTTTGAATATTTAATATTGATAAACACTTCGAGATTCTTGAACTTTTTGAACACATGTGTATTGTCATTGCAAATTTGCAATATTATTATTATTAATAATAATAGCAATGAATAAAATAATAATAATAACTGATAACCGATTTTGCCATGCGCCAAAACAATTGAAATCTGTAAAATATAATTAATACATTAGTATCAATATATGGTTCATTAAAATCAGTTTATATTATAATAACAAATATTAAATAAAAGTAAAGAGATATTGTTATAAATAAATATATAAAAACTATAACTTTTCATAAAAAAAAAAAAAAACACTATATATATATTTTTTCGGTAACTGGGTAAACCGGCCTTAATATAAAGTAGCGCCACTGTGTGTTTTTTTCAAGAAGCTCATGTGTCAACAATGCAAAAATTTATTGGCATGTGTAAATAAGCTATGAATAAATATTATAAATAAATAAATAAATAAACTATTAAATAAATAATATAGGTATAGTTAATTTGTATCTATTTATCTATTTTAATAAAACAAATCAAATAATAATTCAACAATGGCAGCATTGATGAAAAAACGTGTATTGGCAGAATTAAATCAAAGCCAGGTATATATTTATATTAATAATATTAATTTTTTGATAATAAAAATATTTTTTAATTTTTTAATATTTTTTCTTATCAAGGTAACAACAGTTGAGCCTCCTTTAAAACGTTTAAAATCTTTACGTTTATTGTCAAGTGGAAAAAATGGTTCAGGAACAGATGGAAGTTCAGCTTTGGCATATGTTGAAGTATTAGAAAAATGTAAAGGTGGTAATGATGCATTACAATTATTGGTACGTTTATCAGATACATTATCAAAAATGTCATCAGATGATGTACCATTAACAGTAACAAAACTCATTGAAAGATTTAGCTTAGAAAGTGAAGCAGCAGTTAGAGCTAAAATTCTTTGGGTACTTGCTGAATTGGGTGATGTTACTGTTGATGTAGCAGAAAAAATTCGTATTATTGATGAAACATCATCATTATTAGATAATGAAGAATCACATCGTGTTAAAAGTCAAGGTTTATCAACATTATTAAAACTTGGTGTTCATCATAAAGAAACAGTACTTAAAATAGCACGTAAACATCTTCATGATACTTGGCATGGTGTACAAACACGTTGTTTATCAATAATTGGTAGATATTTATCACCAAATAATGCTGATGATACATTATTACTTGTTGTTAATTATGCAAATTCACAAGATCCACGTGTACGTGCAAGTTCATTTGAAACAATGGCAGAATTACATACTGAACGTAGATGTCGTTTAGCTAAAAATTTTTTTATTAAAGTATGTAATGCATTACGTGATGATTATGAAATAGTAAGACGTGCTGTATTAAAATTAATATGGATACTTGGTAATGAATATCCAGATGATATTATTCAAGATGGTGATGAATCAATACGTATGATTGATTGTGTATTTTCAAAAATATGTGGTTTAATGGGTGATTTATCACCACGTGTACGTGCATCAGCAATGACATTAATGGGTACAATGAAAGGTGTTAGTAAAAGATATATTGAACAAGCACTTGATAAAAAACAAAAAAAAGTTGAAGATGAAACATCAGAAATTGAAGAACGTAGTGGTTCATGTGGTGCATTTATACATGGTTTAGAGGATGAATTTCTTGAAGTTAGAACAGCTGCTGTTGAATCATTATGTAATTTATCATTAGAACAACAAAGTATTGCTAGAATAACATTGGATTTTATGGTTGATATGTTTAATGATGAAATACAAGATGTTAGAATACGTGCTATTGAATCATTAAGAAAAATGTCAGCAAGTGTTACATTACAAGAGGATCAACTTGAAACAATATTATGTGCATTAGAAGATTATTCAGATGAAGTACGTGAAGGATTACATGCAACACTTGCTGCTAGTAAATTAGCAACAAGAAATTGTTTACATATGTGTGTTAATCGTTTAATTGATAATTTAATAAGATATCCACAAGATAAAGATAGTATACGTAGTTGTTTAGCATCACTTGGTGCATCACATCCATATTTAACATTACCACTTGTACCACAATTACTTGGTCGTCATCCATTTTTTGATACACCAGAACCAGATGTTGATGATCCATCATATTCAAGTGTACTTGTACTTATATTTAATGCAGCATATCATTGTCCAAGTATGCATGCATTATTTTCAGAACATGCTGCAAAACATTATCATTATTTACGTGATACAATGCCACAACTTGTACCAAGATTAAGACCATTATTAATTCAAAAAAAAATTAATGGTAATAGTGATAATAATAGTAATAATAATAATAATAATAATGATAATGACGATGATGATAATAATGATAATGAAGAAAATCGTGATAAAAGAAGTAGAGAATTTTTAGAAAGAATGGTTGTTTGTATTGAAAATTCAAGGCCTGGTAGTAAAGTTTATATTCAATTACTTGAAGCAGCAGCTGTTGATCTTGACAGACTTGCTGAGATGGATAATAGAATGGAAGGAGCTGCTCATTTTACAGCTCTTTATATTAGATGTTTATTATTATTACGTTCAAGTATTAAAGATATAACACAAACACAATCTGATGTTATATCTAAAAATTTTACTTCATCAGTTAATAGTAATATTGCAACATTATTAAAATCAGCTCAACAACTTCAACATCTTTTTACTGGTCTTGATGATAATAATATAACACTTGCAAATGATGTTTGGCTTAAAGCACTTGCTGTTGAATTAGTTAGAATAACTAAAAGTGCAACAGGAAGTGCATTACCATTAGCTAGACATTTTTTATCAGAAGCTGATACATTACCACAAGATACAACAAAATTACCACCATTTTCACGTGCTCTTGTATTACAATTACCATCAATTGGTGAAGCTAAACCTGGTTCATTGTCTAAATTATTATTACCATTATTAACAACACCATTATCACGTGGTGATGAAAAATTACCAAGACCATCATCTAAAACAAGACTTTGTCGTGCAATTATTGAAGAACCACGTAATGATGCTGATACATCATTAAAATTTACTGGTGGTTTACTTCTTGGTATACCATTAACAGCAAAAATATTGAATTTACGAGATCCAAGTACAATTAGAATTAAATTACGACATCCAGATCAACAAGTACAACTTTTGTTACCTGGTAAAGCTGATTTACGTCCACAAAATTCAGATAATTCAGACTATAGATTAAAAACAACTGTTTTATTATCACATCAAGTTTGGATGGAATCATGTAATGTTGAAGTATCAATTGCATTATTAGTACCATCTACTTCAACATGTTTACATTCATCAAATGATGATCCATGTGTACTTGATCTTTGTAAACCAACTAAAGTATCAATTGCACCAAAACCAATAAAACGAGGACTATAATATTATTATTGTATTTATATTCATTATAATTTATAAATTATAAATTATAACTATATTATTATATATCATTTTGACATAAAATTATAATTTTCAAATAAATCTTTTAATATTATCAAATTTATTTAACTCATATTTACTATTTAATTAACCTTCGTGAAAATATTTTCAGATTGATAATTTAAAATTATTATTCTCATTGAATAAAACATTTATCATGTGGGTTAAAAATTAAAAATCTTTTTTTTTTGTTATACAACCTTCGACTTTTAGATTTTATAATAATATTTATAAATAATTAAAATGCATGATATAAAAGTAGGTTGAAGAATAATAACATATCGAAAAAATTAAAATTTATTATCTAAATCATGTTTATGGAAATAATTTTATTCTAGTTCACCTAAAACTTGATACTAGCTATATTTTTATTTATATATTTTTTATTCACACACTTTAAAAAGTTATGTTATCTTGCAAGTTTAATATGCATAACAAGAAATTATCGCAACTATTAATTACATATTTCGTCATGGTAAAACATGTATATATACATGGTGAAGAATATACATATAATATTGTTGAAAAATTAATTCAATAGAAAAAAAAAAATATTAATAATGAAATTAAATTTTATGAAAATATTTATAATTTGTTTATCCAGTGGAATAAGTCATGGTAAATTAACTGAAGTTGTAAATACTGACAAGGGACCAGTTCAAGGAGAAATTGTAACAACTGTTCATGATTCATCAATTAAGTATTCAGCATTTAAAGCAATACCATATGCAAAACCTCCAATTGGTAAATTGAGATTTCAGGTAAGAAAATAAAATAAATGATTTATTAAACAATAATCTAACTAAACAAAAGAATATTTAATAAATTTACACAGCCTCCAGTAGAAAATAATAAATGGTCAACAACATTAATTGCTACATCAGAAGCATCGTCATGTCCACAAATAACTGGTATTGGTGGTACTTATGAAGGTGATGAAGACTGTCTTTATTTGAATGTATATTCACCAAAGGTAAAAAAAAATAAAATTAAAAAAATTATTGTTATTTAATTTTAATGGTGTGTTTATTATTCAAGACATCATTCAATGATAGTGATAGTGAGCCACTTGCTGTGATGGTATGGATTTATGGAGGTGGATTTCTCATTGGTCAAATAAACAGTACACTTTATGGACCTGATTTTTTAATTGCTGATAATGTTGTTGTTGTTGCAATGAATTATCGTGTTGGAGCATTGGGTAAATATTATGATAATACAAACTTTAAATAAAAATTAATAATATTTTTTTTTTTTTTACTAAAGGATTTTTATCGTTGGATATTGATGGTGCTACTGGAAATATGGGTTTAAAAGATCAAGTTTTAGCATTGAAATGGGTTCAAAAAAATATTAAAAATTTTGGTGGTGATCCAAATAAAGTAACAATATTTGGACAAAGTGCTGGTTCAGTTTGTGTCTCACTTCATCAATTATCATCATCATCAAAAGGACTTTTTAGAGGTGCAATTGCCATGAGTGGTAGTCCACTTAATCCATGGGGTTTTGCACCATTATCATCAGCAGTTGAACAAGGTTTTGATTTTGCAAAGTATCTTGGTATAGTTAATAATAATAGAGAAAAACTACTTGAACAATTACGAAATTTAACTGCACAACAAATTGTTTATGCAAGTGCACAACAATTTATGGATGAAACAACTATTAAACCTGGTGTAATTTTAATTTACTGATCAATTTATTTTATTTTTATATTTAAAGATTCTTTTTTTAAATGAATAACTTGTTATTTAATCTAGTCGAGAATTGGTGGACTTACATTTAAACCAACATATGAAAATTCAAATATTGCTAAAGAAGCTTTTTTATCAGAATGTCCAGTAAAAATTTATGAATCTGGTAATTATTTGAATATACCAATTATACTTGGTTTTACAAATGCTGAAATTATTCTTTTTATAAATAGTAAGTTGTATATTTTAATTTTAATATTTGAAATTAATTTTTAAAAAATGATGTTTGAATTTTTATTTAAATATATTTTTAGGTTTTTCTCATGTCATTGAACTGACAAAAATTTATCTTGAATCTATTGGTCTAAATGATTTATCAATAATTGATGATTTAAATCAAGTTCAAAATAATTTGAAAACAAATAACAGTCAAATAGATGAAAATATTCTTTACTCAGCAATTAATGCAAGTAGTATATTATTATTGAATTACTAATTTTTTTTTATTATTTAATTTAATTTTTTTTATAGGCAACTAGTGATGTAAATTTTATTGTTGGAATTGATGAAACCCAAAAATATCTTGTTCAAAAATTATCCTCAGTTTATTACTATCGAAATTCATTTGATTCTGATGAACTATCCTACAAATTACTTGACAAGAATCTTCGTGGTAAGTGTAATTGATAAATTTTTAAATGAATCAAAAAATATTAGAAATTAAATTAAAATATATGTATATATATATTTTTTTTTATCAAGGCTTGGGACATTCAGATGATCTACTTCAAGTTTTTTGGCAACCAAATAGAAGTGTATCTTTTGACCCCAACAGTCGTGTTAATATTCAAAGAAAAAAAATGGTCAGATTATTGACAAACTTTGCCAAATATTTGTAAGTATAAATAATAAAATTAAATTTGTATTTTTATTTTTATTTTTTTACTATTTATTACAATTATTTTTTTTAGAAATCCTACACCAATTGGAATGGAAGATTCTCTTTTAAATGTAATTTGGACTCCTTCAGGAGAAGAAGGATTACATCTTGAAATTGAAAATGAAAAAATGTCAATGGAATCACGACCGATTGATGAAACTTCATTATTAGTACAAACAGCTGACAATTCTTTTGATCATGCTGATTGCACAGTTTAATTTTTATCAAGAAAAACTTATCTATATTATTGAAGTATAATTTAAAAAATTAAAAATCATTAATCATATCATCAACGATATGATACATGAATTATTTAATACTTGTTCAATGATTTTTGATTTAATCAATTATACTTTTATCTTTTATAATCAAATATTTAATAATTAAAATTCAAGTTGAATTAATTGAAATTATCTTATCGAATATTAAATTGATAATGAAACAAAATATTACTGAAAATAACGTTTTGTCTTTTAACTGTAAATTTTTTTCATCAATCTACTTACAAGATTTAATCCTTTTTAACAATTTGAATAAATAAATTATTAAATTTATTTTTATAAAAAATTATCATTTTTAAAACTAAGTTTATCAATTATAATTTTTATTATGAATTTAAATATTAATTTTTTTATATTTGTTGTAATTATTTGTGTCACGAGAAATTATATTGAAGGACGATTAACTGATGTAGTACAAACTGACAAAGGAAAAGTACAAGGTAGAATAGTCAAAACTATTCAAGATGATTCGATTGAATATTCATCATTTCGTGGTATACCTTTTGCAAAACCACCAATTGGTAATTTAAGATTCCAAGTAAGTTTAAAAATTTTAAAAATTGTTAAAGAAAATAAATATATAATCTTGGCAAAAAAAATATTTAATAATAAATAAATATTTTATTTTTTAGCCACCTGTTGAGCCTGATGAATGGTATCATGTTTTAAATGCAACATCAGAAGTTCCATCATGCCCACAAATCAATGAAGATCTTGATGAATACGATGGTGACGAGGATTGTCTCTATTTAAATGTTTATTCACCAAAGGTCTAACAATATAACCAATTAAATATTTTATCCCCTTTGTAAACTCTTTTTTATATGAATTTTTTTCATATACAGACATCATTCAATCAAAGTGATAATGAACTTCGTGCTGTATTGGTATGGATTTATGGTGGAGGTCTTACTGCAGGTGTTATATATGCAAATACATTTGGTCCTGATTTTTTAGTTGCTGATAATGTTTTAGTTGTTGCTATGAATTATCGTATTGGAGCTTTAGGTAATTATTGAATAAGTTGCCGTTTGTAAAATAAAATATAAATAATTTTAAAAATATTATTGTAGGATTTTTATCATTGGATATTGATGGTGCAACTGGTAATATGGGTTTTAAAGATCAAATACTTGCACTCAAATGGGTACAAAAAAATATCAAAAGTTTTGGTGGTGATCCAAATAAAGTAACAATATTTGGAATAAGTTCTGGAGGACAATGTGTTACACTTCAACAATTATCACCAGCTTCTAAAGGACTTTTTAGGGGTATTATTGTTTCAAGTGGGAGCACACTTAGTCCTTCTGGTTTTTCATCAACTAAATTAGCCGTAAAAAAAGCTTTTGAGTTTAGTAGCTATTTTGGGCTTGTTGGACTCAATAGAACACAATTATTGAATAAACTACGAAAAATACCAGCAAAGGATTTAGTTGAAGCTGAAATGCAAAGAAAAGTAAGATACTCTAAATAAAATAAATATTAAACAATTAATTAATTGATATATATTTATATTAATATTTTTAATTAATAGACACGTGCAAGTTCTTTATCATTTGGCCCAACAATTGAAAATCCAATGATAGCTAAAGATATTTTTTTATCAACATGTCCATTAAAATTATACGAAAAAGGAAATTACCAAATGATGCCAGCAATCACTGGTCATACAAATGTAGAGACACTTATTACTACAGGCAGTAAGAAAAGAAAATATTATTATTTCTATTTTTGAATTTTATATTTTATAAATATTTACTTGATATTTTTGTATGTCAATAGGCCCAATTTCATTTTCATTTGTTGCCAAGAGGAGTAAAGAATATCTTACTAAACTTGGTTTAGAAAATTCAACGCTAATTGATGGATTAAATGCAGTTATTGATAAAGATTTTAATGATATGAGTGATGATGCCTTTCACTTGGGAATCAATGTAAGTATTTTTTTTTTTTTTTCACATAAATATTTTACGTTATAATATAAATGATTTATTATATTATTATTTTTTTTTCATTTATATTAAATAAGATAACTTCTGATGTAACTTTCAACGTTGGAGTCGTTTCAACACAAAAATTTCTAGCTCAGAGTTCATTTCCAGTTTTTCACTATCGAAATTCATTTGACTATGAAGAATCACGTCACAGAAAAATAGGAATTAATCGTGATGGTAAAAAATTTAACACCTAAACATTGATATATGTATGTGTTGATAAAATATGTATTTTAAATTAGGTTGTGCTCATGCTGATGACGTAGCTCATATTTTTTGGCAACCAGTAAAAAAACAACCACAAGATCCAACTACTCGTATTGGTGTTCATAGAAGAAGAATGGCTAGACTTTGGACAAATTTTGTTAAATATTTGTAAGTAAAAAAATAATATATAGGTATGTATTTTCTAGATGATGATGATCAGTTATAATTGTAATTTTATTTCATACAGAAATCCTACACCAGATAATACAAATGATCCTTTAATCAATTTCACATGGATTCCATCTGGACCTGAAGGCTTACGTCTTGAAATTGGAAATGAAAAGATAACAATGGAACCACAACTCATTAGTGACACAATAAAAGCAATTCAAGAAAGTGACAATCCATTTGAACATGCTGATTGTATCGAATAATAATTAATTAAAAAATTAATCAATCAATACTGATTATTCTAAAAGAAATTGCATTCTTTATGATATCTTTTTTTTTTTTCGATAATATTTATTATATATATGTAAAAAAGAATAACAATAAAGAAATATAAATATTTATAAAAAAAATATCGTCAATTATCAAAGTATCATTTTAATATCTTAAACAAATAGACATGTTATTAAATTTTTTACGATTTTAATCGACAATTGATTACATAACACAACTTGTTAAGGTAAAGTCGTATTCTTTTTCCTTATCTATGTAGGTAAAAATACTTGAAAACAACCAGAATAAAAATTCAAAAAACCAGAGAACATTGTGATATAATTAATTACATCCTCATAATTATCACTTAGGTGTTGCATAACAAAATAAATTCATACTCTACATGACATTTATCATTGAATAAATAATTTTTACAAACAGCAAACATAACGATGAATTTAAATACTAATATTTTTATATTTGTTGTAATTATTTGTGTCACGAGAAATTATATTGAAGGACGATTAACTGATGTAGTACAAACTGATAAAGGAAAAGTACAAGGTAGAATAGTTAAAACTATTCAAGATGATTCGATTGAATATTCATCATTTCGTGGTATACCTTTTGCAAAACCACCAATTGGTAAATTAAGATTCCAAGTAAGTTTAAAAATTTTAAAAATTGTTAAAGAAAATAAATATATAATCTTGGCAAAAAAAATATTTAATAATAAATAAATATTTTATTTTTTAGCCACCTGTTGAGTCTGATGAATGGTCTCAGGTTTTAAATGCAACTTCAGAAGCTTCATCATGTCCACAAATTAATGAATACATTAATGATTATGATGGTGACGAAGATTGTCTCTATTTAAATGTTTATTCACCAAAAGTAAATAATTTTTTTTTTTTAAGTTAAAATAATAAATAAGAATTTATTTTTTTTAATACAAATATTTGATCCAGACATCATTCAATGAAAATGATAATAAATTAGTTGCTGTTATGGTATGGATACATGGTGGTTCTTTTACTGGAGGATCAAAAGATCAAGTCACACATGGTCCTGATTTTTTAATTGCTAATGACGTGATAGTTGTTGCAATTAATTATCGTCTTGGAGTATTAGGTAATAGTATTACTTTTTTACTCAATATTTTAATTAAAAAAGTAATTAAATAAAATAAAATTTATCCAAGGTTTTTTGTCATTGGACATTGATGGAGCAACTGGGAATATGGGCTTAAAAGATCAAGTGTTAGCACTTAAATGGGTTCAGAAAAATATTAAAAATTTTGGCGGTGATCCAAATAAAGTAACAATATTTGGAGAAAGTGCTGGATCAATTTGTGTAACACTTCATCAATTATCACCAGCATCAAGAGGACTATTCAGAGGTGTTATTGGTATGAGTGGAAGTCCACTGAACCGTTGGGCATTTACACCAATTTCTTTAGCAGTAAAACAAGCTTTTGATATTGGTAAACAACTTGGTATAAACAATTTTAATAAAACAGAATTATTAAATAAACTACGTGAAGTATCTTCTAAAGAATTGGTCAAAGCTGTTACTAAAATAATCTATGATGATTCAAAGGTAAGCTTGCTTTGATATATAAACAAATGAATTATAATTTGAAATATTATTAAAACTTTAACAATTGATGTAGGAACGAACTAGTTTTCTAACACTTACACCAACAAGTGAAAATCCAAAAATAGCAAAGGACATTTTTTTATCTGATTGTCCATTGAATATTTATAAGAAGAAAAATTATTCAATGATACCAATAATTATTGGTTTTACAAATGTAGAAACGCTCTTGACTTTATCACGTAAGAAAAAATATTTTGAGGATTTCAAACTATTATACTTATTTAATGATTATTATTTTTTTTTTTTTTGAATTAGAATATCAGGAAATATCACACTGGGCCAAGTTAAGTAGAAACTACCTTTATTTACTTGGATTAGAAGAATCAATATTTGTCGATAATTTAAATGTGATTATAAATGACCCACAAAAAGATTTAAATCATTTCAGTAATGATGTTATTTACTCAGTTGTCAATGTGAGATTTTAATTTGAATTTTAATTATCTAAAAATAATTTATACTATATTCTTGATGATAATATTTTGAACTATTAATTATTTAGCTAACTTCTGATTTACATTTCAATATTGGTATTGATTCATTGCAAAAATATCTTACTGTTAATTCTAAAATTCCAATTTACTATTATCGAAATTCATTTGATTATGAAGAATCAAGTCATAGACAAGCAGGGATTGATTTTGATGGTTGCGCTCATGCTGATGATGTTGCACATATTTTTTGGCAACCAATAAAAAATCAACCATCTGATCCAAATAGTCGTATTGGTATTCACCGAGCAAGAATGGCTAGACTTTGGACGAATTTTGCTAAATATTTGTAAGTGTCACACAGACATATAAATTCTAATTTAGATGTTTATAATTTTAACTTTTTTATTTTAATTTATTTAAAGAAATCCGACACCAAATGATCCAACTACAGATCATTTGTTAAATTTTACTTGGGTTCCCTCTGGACTAGAAGGATTACGTCTCGAAATAGAGAATCAACATCTAAAAATGGAACCACGTATAGTAACTGATATTATGAAAGTTGTTCAAGCTAGTGGAAACCCATTTGAACATGCTAATTGTCTCAATTAATATTGCTTTATATTATTTTCTCTTTAAATGTATAAATATTTATTTTCAATTATAATGCCGATTTTTATGATATATATATATAAATGTATAACCCGAATCATAATTAAATTAATCATAATTAAAGTTTTTTTTAAATATAAGTAATACGTCTTTTTTCGTATGATATTAATTAATTATACACTACAATTTAATAACCGCGCTTGAATTATCATATATCAAAAATGCAACCTTGGTAAAGGAAAAAAACCGCGGCACACAAGAGACTATGACTCATGAAACTTTAACGACGCGGATTAAAACTAAGTTTTAAATAATGTTACATGGTAATTTTTTAAATTTTTATACCAAAAAACAAATGATAAATAAATAAAATAATAATTTAAAACAATAAAATAAATAATAAGATAAAATATACTTGATCGAGTCTCAACAGAGACGGGTACAATTAAAAAACAATATATAATAAATAAGAAACACTAATGTATGTAACTTATGTAATAAATGATAAATAAAGAATAATTTCAAAAGTCAAAAAAAGTTAAAACTAAGTCGATAAAATAAAAAAAAAAAAAAATCAACCGATAAATAAATGAAATGACTCACCCCCAAAAGCAGAGTAGGAGATTAATGCACTGGATCATTCAAGGCAGGAGACGAGTTCAACTTGATCATATCATTCACAGGATAGACGTAAAATCATAAAATAATGAAGAATTAGCTGCAGAGTCAGGATAGTCATTAAAGTTCTGAATGACTTAAGGATAGCCAGCAAGTATTACAGCAGATCAAACATGAGCTCCCTCCTATTATAGAGAAAAAATCAATTAATATCAATAGTAAAGAAAATTGAAGAGAAAGCACGGAAAATATTATAGAAAAACTCTCACCAGAGCAGTGACGAACAGCAAACACTTGAATGTAAGCAGCAAGATACAGGAATGAATTCTAGGAGAGTTCTTGATGGACTGTATTAACGAGCAGGTCAGGATGCATATTGTGAACTGATCACTTGTCAGCCAACACAGCTGGATACGTTTTGTGGACTGAGCATTAACCAGCACAGCAGGATACGTGTGGTAAATTGGTCAGCATGAACCAATACTGACTACTCCATATCGTAGACTGACCAGAACGATTCAGCACAGCTAGATACCGGCATTGTTTGACAGCTTGGCTAGTATCAACCAAACAACAGCAATCTGGATATTGACTATTGGATAGCTTGTATGATCCACCAGACTAGACCATGTATCGTGGACTGACCAGAATTTGCCAAAAAAATCGGCTCAATATTGTAGACTGATCCGTATCAACAATCACAGCAGAATGATGAGCGTGACTGACTATGATAAATTGCCAGCATGAAACTGACCAGCAATATCAACCGCCAGTGGTTTTGATGAGAGTGCCTGACCTTCTCCTGAAGTTATGCCAGTTGTGTAGAGCACGGATGATTTGCCAGTATGACACTGAACTGGCTTTTCAATTGCACAGACTGACCAGCAATATTAACCGCCAGTGGTTTTGACGAGCGTGCCTGACCTTGAGCAGATGCAAACTTCTCCTGAAGTTGTGTCAGTTGTGTAGAGCACGGATGATTTGCCAGTATGACACTGAACTGGCTTTTCAATTGCACAGACTGACCAGCAATATTAACCGCCAGTGGTTTTGACGAGCGTGCCTGACCTTGAGCAGATGCAAACTTCTCCTGAAGTTGTGTCAGTTGTGTAGAGCACGGATGATTTGCCAGTATGACACTGAACTGGCTTTTCAATTGCACAGACTGACTAGCAATATTAACCGCCAGTGGTTTTGGAGAGCGTGCCTGTCCTTGAGCAGATGCAAACTTCTCCTGAAGTTGTGTCAGTTATGTATGTAGAGCACGGCTGGATTCCACAGAGCGAGACTAGTCGATGTTGGCTCAACGTCGATCGATATGCAAATGACGCAATATCGCCAATTTTTCATGCTTATATTACTTTACGCGAGGTACTTGCAACCACCAATCAGATCGCGTGATGAATTTTAGACTGACCAATCACAGCGCATCTTGTTTTTTTCCTTGACTTTTTTTTTTTATACCCAACTCAAAAGCGCGAACCTTGAAGAGAACCTCGCGAATTAATAATGCCACTTCAATCTATTTAATATTCATAAAATTTATTAAATTAAAAATGATTGATTATGATTATTAATTGAAGTTATACTCCTGTAAATAAATCATATATAATACAAATTTTATTATTTACTATGATTATTTATACAAATATTAAAACATTCAAAAATTAACCCATTAATTGAGAATTTAATTAAATTCATGCATAAGAAATTAGAATAAATCCAAAGCAAACTACCTTTTTTAACACATCTTTTATAATAAACATAAATATACTTCATGTAAAACAACTTCAACAGATTTTTCAAGTTCTGACATTAGTTCAATGTTTAATATAACTTTTGGACAATCAAACCAACAACAACAAATACTAATACAGAAAATCTCATAAAAGATACACCATCGAATATATTTGGAGGTGGTACTCAAAATAATGTTGCAACTAATTCAATTTTTGGCTCAATACCAGCAATACCATATACTGGAATTTTTGGTAGTGCTTGAAATGTAAATACACCACAAACTAGCTCAATATTTGGTTCTAGTGTATCAACACGACTTACAAATGTCAATACATCTCAAAATAATTCAATATTTGGTAACAATACATCATCATCTGCTTCATCAATATTTGGTGCAGCTTCAGGTGGTTTAATATTTGGTGGTAATAATAGTCTTCAAAAACCATCAACAAATGTTTTTGGTGGTGTACCAACATTTGGTTCAATTTTGTAAAACTCTAATTATTATTAATTAAATTTTAAAAATTTTAAATTTTATAAATATTTAATAAATTGAAGTTGAGTTATTATTTCGCGAGGTTCTCTTCGAGGTTCGCGCTTTTGAGTTGGGTCATAAAAAAAAAAAACCAAGGAAAAAATATGAAACGCTGTGATTGGTCAGCATAGCCAGTGTTAATTCATGTTGACCAATCAACGATTTTTGGTAGTAGGTGCGCTAAATTCATTTTTTTTTTTTTTTTTTTTTTTTTATTCATGTTAACAAGCAAATAATTCAAAAAATTTATTTAAATTATTAAATCAACACTCATCTTCTGCAATAAACATAAATATACTCTATCTAAATAAACTTTACGACACGCTTGCTTATCTAAATAATATGCTGATAAATCAAACTATACATATATGAATAAATAAAAAAAGCCTGGAATTTAGAAATATATTTCACTTGTGTAAATATCTCTGACAAATAATCTTTTTTTTTCAATCAACTGATGTTGTTTTACAGTCTTATACTATTCGTTCTTTCGTTCATATATAGTTTGTCTGTTATATTTAATCTTTAAAAAGTACATATTTTTTAAAAATATAATGACTAAAATAACTTTGTTTTTAATTCTCTTCATAACTCATAATTTTGTTAATGGTAAATTGACAAATATAGTACAAACTGACAAAGGAAAAGTCCAAGGAAAAATAATTAAAACTATTCATAATGAAATAATTGAATATGCTGTTTTTCGAGGAATACCATATGCAAAACCTCCTGTTGGTCAATTTAGATTTCAGGTAAATTACCAGTAAATCAATAAACAATATATACAATTAAACTGTAAATAATTATTTGTATGCGTGTATATAGCCACCAGTAGAAGCTGATGCTTGGACAAAAGTACTAAATGCCACAGTTGAACCATCATTATGTCCACAAATTAGTGATCACACTAATGATCAATTTGATGGAGATGAAGATTGTCTGTATCTAAATGTTTATACACCAAAGGTAGTCTAATTGTTTTTTTAATTTTTTATTTGGGTTTTTTAATAATATATTCAATTATAATGTGATTGTCTATTTGTATTTTTAAATATCTTTATACATATACAGATATCATTTAATGAAGCTGATGATGATGATGGTAAATTACTTGCAGTCATGGTGTGGATTTATGGTAGAGCATTTGGTTTAATTTCGTTAAAATCTAATTATTATTAATTAAATAAATTTTGTAACTATTTAATAAATTGAAGTTGAAATATTATTTCGCGAGGGTCCCTTCAAGGTTCGCGCTTTTGAGTTGGGTCATAAAAAAAAAAAATCACGGAAAAAATATGAAACGCTGTGATTGGTCAACATAGCCAGTTTTGATTCATGTTGACCAATTAACGATTTTTGGTAGTACGTGCAGCGTTGCCGCACGAGGTACAATTGTACCTTTTGAGGTACACTTTTGCCAGCCGAGGTACAAAAGTACACTTTTGTTTTTGGAGGTACACTTTTTCCCCGACTAGAAGTCGGCCATTTTATGTCAGCAATAATGGAATTTTTTTTTTCTGGATGCAATTGAGTTCTATTTGGTTCTATTTTTTTATTTTTATTCCAAGAAAGATACTAAAAAAAAAAAACACATCACCCCCAATACACAAAGGCATTAAGTCTCAACACGTTGTGTTTGTGTTTACGTTTTTTTCTATGACTGAAAAATATTTTTATTTACTATTGCAATTAATTTTTGTGTAATTATTAAATTATCATGGACAGGTAATTAATAGAAAATTAAATAAGATATTTAATCATTATAATTAATTTTTTCTTTATTCATTAACTTAATTTATATATAATGTTTTATGAGGATAGATTTGTAGTGGGAGTTCACAAAGCCCCAGATACAGTATGTACACCAGTACCAGAAGTAGTGAATAAAATAACAACCAGGGTAGATGTACATGGACTTGAAGATAATAATTCTATTATTGAAATAAATACTACGAATAAGCCTGAATCAGTTTTTATTGAGTCTCAAACATCTCGTCAAAGCACTAAATTCTGAATGGAGAATGTTACCAGAAGTTGCTCATTATTTTAAAGATGATGATACATTTGAGGATTTTATTAAAAAAAAAAAGTTAATAAAATAAATCATTGTTAATAATCATTTATAATATATAAATTTTTTAAATTAATATAGGTAGTGACATCTAGTTTTTTAGTTTAAAAAAATGGTTTAAAAGTGCTGCTATCTACCGGAAAAGGGTAGAGTTAAGTTGGAGGTACACTTTTGTGCCAGGAGGTACACTTTTGCTTCTGGCCGAGGTACACTTTCACATTTGGCTGTGGTAACACTGAGTACGTGCGCTAAATTCATTTTTTTTTTTTTTTTTTTTTTTATTTTTATTTACAAGCATGATATTTTAATGAGTGACATAGTTTAATTATTTTCTTATCAATCATATGTAAAAAATTAAAATAATACTTGACGAAAAAAAAAGTTGCAATATAATGGACAATTGTATGTTAAAATTATAATTCAAAAATTTATCTTTATTTGCATAGAGATTATAATTCAAAAAATTTATTTAAATAAAAAATTTATCAGAAATATCAAATCAACGTTGTGGGCAAGTACCATATTTAAAAGGTTTTAATAGTTTTTGTAATAATTTCACAAAAATATCAGTTGGTCGTGGTTTCATAGATAGTGATTGATCATTTCCAATTTCTAAATGTAATCCTTTATCATTTGATGGTTTCCAAGTTAAATTTAATAATGAATCATCTGTACCATTTGGTGTAGGATCTCTGTAAATATAATATAAATTTATTTTCTTTATTTTATTCAATAAAATATACATACATATACACTTTTTTAAATTGCAATGTATATACTCACAAATATTTTGCAAAATTTGTCCACAATCTAACCATTTTTGAACGATGTTTTCCAATACGACTATTTGCATCTAATGATTGACTTCTATTTGAAAAATAAAAAATATGTGGAAGGTCATCTGCATGGGCACATCCTGATAAATTTTTAAAATATTTCCAAATTAGTTTGTCATTTTATTTTATGATAATTTGATTTAAATTTTTTTCTATTTTTTACTATTATTTATATATGATATCAATATATTTATTATAAATTTTTTTAACCATTGAGATTTAAACCATCAAGTCGATGAAGTGATTCATTATAATCAAAAGAATTTCGATAATAATATACTGGATTTGAACTTTCAGCAAAATATTTTTGTGTTGAATCAATCCCAGTTACAAAAAATAAATCAGTAGTTTCCTTTATTGTGATGATAATTTTTTATTAGTATTAATATATTATTTATTCAATATAAAACCACTGTGTTTTTTAAAAAAATACTCACATTAATAGCTTTGTAAAGGATATAGTTATCTTTAACTAGTCCAATATCAAAATTATCAATGGACAAATGATTATTTAAGCCAATTGATTGTAGATGCATTTTACCAAGTTTAATTGTATTTGCAAAATTTTTAATACCTTTTAAATTAAATAAATAATAAAGATAAATAATTTGTTGTGATTATTTAACGTCATCAACTTACCAATAATAAATAAAAGTATTTCAGCATTTGTAAAGCCAAGTATGATTGGTACATTTGAATAATTTCCTGATTCATAAAGCTTTACTGGACATTCAGATAAAAATATATCTTTAGCAATACTTGGATTTTCATATGTTGGTTTAAATGTTGGTAATCCTAAATTTACCTAAAATATAAATATTTATAATTTGTTTAGTTTATTAATTTATGTAAATATACATACTCCAGTTTTATTGGATGTTGCAAAAACAAGTTGTTCAGCTGTTGCATTTTGTAGTGTTTCATAAAGTAATTTTTTTGTTATTTGTGTAATTCCAAGTTCTTTGCCAACATCAAATGCTTGTGATATTGCTGATGCAATTGAATTAAAACCCCATGGATTAAGTGGACTACCACTCATGCCTATAATAGCTCGAAAAAGTCCTCTAGATGCTGGTGATATTTGATGCAACAATGCTGAAACTGATCCAGCACTTTGTCCAAATATTGTTACTTTATTTGGATCACCACCAAAATTTTTAATATTTCTTTGTATCCATTTCAATGCAAAAACTTGATCTTTCAAACCCATATTCCCAGTTGCCTCAGGTATATCCAATGATAAAAATCCTTTAATTTTATGTACAGTAACTCAATTTTTTTTTTTTTTTCTCATTTATATTTTTTTTTACAAAATAATTATTACTCACCCAATGCACCCAGACGATAATTCATATCAACAAGCACAATATTTTCAGCAATTAAAAAATCAGGTCCATAAAGTTTGCTGTCAATATCACCAGCTACAAATTCACCTCCATGAATCCATACCATCACAGCAAGTAATTCATTATTACTTACGTTAAATAATGTCTTGAAACATTATTATTATAAAAAAAAAGAAAAAAAAAACAACAAATTATTAATTAATCATCAACAAGTTACGAGTATTTATTATCTTATATTACCCATGGTGTATAAATATTTAGATACAGACAGTCCTCGTTACCAATATACTTTTTTTTAGATATTTGAGGACATGATGTAGCCTCTGTTTTGGCAACAAGTGTTTTGGACCATGCTTCAATGTCCACTGGAGGCTAAATTAAACCAAAAAAAAATGATTTTAATTAAATATTAAATATCTTCAATTGATAAATCAAATATTATTAATTATAACATGACTCACTTGAAATCTCAATTTGCCAATTGGTGGTGCAGCATATGGTATTGCACGAAATGCTGTATATTTAATTGATGAATTATGAACTGTTGTTAAAATTTCACCTTGAACTGGTCCTTTATCAGTCATAATACATTCTGTTAATATTCCATAAACACATTTGTAATATAAAAAAATTAAAAATAAATATTTAAACATGGTTTATTTTAATTGATTGAGACTTTTTAAGATTCATTCATTGAATGATATTATTTTTGTGAGCTTGTTGTCTATATATAAATATTTTGATTTTGCAGTAAAATATTTATATATATATTCAAGTATATATATGTAAAAAAAAGACAACAAGTTGTTTTCATAATGATTTCTGTATCATGAAATTTAATCTTTCTGACAGGTTTACTAATACTTGGAGAATTCGCAGATTAAAGATTTTATTTTTAACAAAAATATATACCTGTTTGTTTTTATGTTTCAATTTATTGTATTAAAAAAAATCTTGTTTTTCTGGTATATTAATTGGAATATATAAATACTTATACTTTAACACCTTGGCCCATAGTAACATAAAAATTCTCAACATTGACACAATATAATATTTATATATATAAATATTGTTTATCTACGATAACAAAGTTTACATAAAATTTAATTACTTTACAAATACACTGTGACAATTTTATGTCGTTATAATATTTTTATCTTATATTTATTTTGTTTGTTTTGATTTATTTTATATTTTTTCTTAACAATGAAATAATAAAATAAATTATAATATATGTAGATTTAATCTTGGAAAAGATTATTTGATTGATGATGTTTTTATTATTAATTTTAATTAGTTGTTATTCATTTTAAACAATTTATTATTAATAATTTTATTAAATGGAAATTTTATAACCAGTTTGTTTATTTTACATGGCTTGTTTACATATATTGACTTTTGAATAATAAATTATTAATTGATTCCATCATTAGCATGTTCAAATAGATTAGCACTAGCTTGAATTGTTTTTATTGTATCATCAGTTGGTCGTGATTTCATGACAAATTGTTCATTGGCAATTTCAAGATGTAGTCCTTCAGTACCAGATGATATCCAGGTAAAATTGAATAGTGGATCTTTAATACCACTTGGTGTAGGATTTCTGTGAATTATTATATATAAAAATCGTAAAATTTACGTAGATTAAAATGACATGTATTGTTATTTATTTATTTTATTTACACTCACAAATATTTTGCAAAATTAGTCCATAATCTGATCATTTTTATTCTGTGGATACCAATATCACTGTTTGGATTTGAATTTTGTTTCAACACTGGTTGCCAAAAAATATGAGCAAGATCATCTGCATGAGCTGTACCTATAAAAATATATAAATATCATAATATCTACCTATTTTTTTTTTTTATTCTTTTAAAGTACAATTGTTAATTACCAGAAAAATTAATTCCTTTTATTATATGCAATGATTCTTCATAATCAAATGAATTTTTGTAATAAAAAACTGGAGAATATTTAGTAAGATATTGTTGTGTTGAATCAATACCAACAATAAAATTTAAATTAGAAGTTATCTATTAATAAAAGTAAAAATAATTATATTATTTTTATCATTATACATTGATTAATAATAATGTAATTTTGTAATGTCATAGATTTAATAAAAACTAAACTCACATTGATTGCTGAAAAAAAAATGTTTTTATCTAAAAGATATATATCTTTTATTTTGCTTTCGATTATATTTTTTAAATCAGTTGATATAGAAGGAATGTCAAGTTGAAGTAAATCATAATACATCTCGCTTATCATACACCAACGTAATAAATTTTTATAATCTGTTTTGAAATCAATAAAATTATCTAAAAATCCATATATATATGAATTATGTGTTTTTTTTTTTTTTTAATTAAATAAAAAAAATTAAAAAAATATTACCAGGATAAAAGCTAAGCATTTCTTTATTTGTAAATCCAAGTATTACAGGTACTAATGAAAAATTTCCAGATTTATAGGTCCTCAGTGGAGACTCAGTAATAAATGGATCTTTAGCTATCATTGGATTTTCACGTGTTGGTGAAAATGGTACAAAAGAAGCTCTATTCTAAATAAATAAAAATCGATGTATTTTTTTATCTATATATACTTCAATTGGTATTTTCGTAATGTTCAACTTGTACCTACTTTT